>WNYA01001807.1:0-59000 GCA_019512145.1 Engystomops pustulosus | reverse complement strand
CGGGATTAATGAGGACATGTTGTTCTCCGGATTTTACAAGAAATAAAGAAATAAAGGAATGGAATACATCCACTCACCATCCTCTATGGAGGTATGTTATACCTTCTCTTCTTTTAGAAGCTTGTTTGTTTTCCTTTGTATCACTTCTCTCACTACTGGTCATCCTTTTGCTCTTTGACCCCTACTCGACTTGGCACAATTTCGCACATGCAACCCCTACCTTCACTATCCCTGGACATGCACTCACCATATAACACAGGCGTCCGCCCATTCTCCCATCACACACTACACCGGGTGGTAACACCGCTCTATCCACCGGGGCCTATTATTTTCCCATCACATTACACATCCCCCTTACTCCTCACTCTTTTTCCCATACATCCTTTTTCTTCCCCTCCTTCACTTGCTTACCATTCTCTCCATTCCACCTCATCTCACTTTCATCATTCCAACACTGTCCACTAGTCCATCACCTATTCTACGGGCCTTACTGGTACTATCATCATCTTTCCTCCACGGATTGCATTCAGGTTCAAGTCTTTTGATCTAACATTTATACGCATTTTTTATTTGTATTTGCTCCCTACTTCTAGGACATAGCCATGCAGTCTAAACTTCCCTCCATTCCACTTACCATCTATAAATATTTTCCGGGTCTCAGCCTACTCATCGTGTCTTCCTTGGCGCATACGAGTTTAAGAAGCAAGATCCCTAATTGGTTGACAAATTGAACTAACAGGATCGGGTGTTTGTCTACCCTATTATTGTGTATTTTTGTACTGTCTGTAGTGTGTGTGTCACGGGTGTCTGTGCATGGGCCCATGCGTGTGAGTGCCGGGTATGAATGGATATGCTTGGTATTGACTATTTATGTAATCTGTGGCCAGGTTTATTTACTTTCATGTCTGTTAGAGATGAGCGAACATGCTCGTCCGAGCTTGATGCTCGGTCGAGCATTAGGGTACTCGAAACTGCTCGTTACTCGGACGAATACGAAGCCTGAGTCCATTTAGGGTATGTCGCCATGACACTCTAGCCTGCTGCCGCTGCCTCTGCATGCCGTCCCCTATAGTGTCAGGGTCAATTATTGGATGTTTTAGATGCTATCTAGCTTCATTCTGTCACTCTGTCATGGCCATGCTGTTGCCCATAATTTTGGCATAATGGTGCGATTAGGCAGCCTCAGAGGCATCCATGCATGCTGCCCCTGCTGTTTCCTGTCCTGCTCGAACGAGCATCAAGCTCGGACGAGTATGTTCGCTCATCTCTATTCTTAATGCTATTAGCATTATGGGGATTCAATTAATTAATACTGGCCTTATGAATACCAATCTTAAAATTTTCTCTGGTGCTTCTCTAACACCCATATCTTCTAAGAGGCACTGGCCTCTAATTAAATATGTGTAAAAACGCCACCAATTTGGACCTATAAACCAGGGCTTAACTGGAAGAGTTTATTGCACTAGTTCTATGTTGTAAATTTGCAATATACTTTCTTACTATCACGTGTCTTACTATTACGTGTGTTTTGAGGTCTCAGCTCTCTCTATATATTCAGGATGTAATGTAATAACTCCACAAAGTACACATTAAAAATAGACCATACTAAAATATTCAAAAATTGAAAAAAAAAAACCCACTAATTGGCTTCCTAATTTGGATCCCAAATTAGTATACATGTGCTACTTAGTTAGTTTGTAGATAACTATTGCTATCCATCAGTTATGCCAAGTTATAATAGAGACAGTAAATGGCTTAATGTCCCATAGCAGCGCCCCATAATGCTATTAGGTATCGTCATTCCAAATCATATATCATACACTAATGCTGTTATTTATATTACCTTCAAAGAAATTCTGGATTCTTATAATTTGGAGGAATATGCAAATAGGTGTTCCAGCATGGGATACGGAAATCAATGCCTCTTTTTGCCACCTTGTAAGGCAGCTCACTTCAGGCACGACTTTCAGGAAGCCTAATGACATTATGCAGGAATAGAGCCAAACCAATATATCTATTCCTAAAGGAACAGATTCCCAACTGCAAACTGTAGAGTGTAGGTATGTGGTTTAGCTGAGTGAGAGGCTATTGACCAGGGGCAGAAGGTTAGAGTTCTCCTTAAGGAGACTTTGCCAATTAAGGAAGCCTTTAGCTATCTTGTGAGTCAGCCACCTTAACATCAAGCTTGACTTTCAGGAAGCCTAATGACTTCCTGACTTCCTAACCATCCAGGATTAAAGCCACACCAGTATCACTTCCCTACACTAGTCAAAAGTCTCTCACTCAACCAAACTGGTTCTCTACAATGTACTAAATAGATGTTATCAGCTGGGAATTAATGCTTGATGTTAAGGGGGCTGCCTGGCATGGTAACTAAAGAGACATTGTTTTCCTTAAACCATCCTGGAAAACGTATTGGCATATTTCCCAAAGTTCCACAGTGCCACATCAATGGCCATAGATCATATTATGGCATATTTGATACCTGCCTCTGACACTTGAGACTGACACTTGAGACTAACACTTGAGACTGACAGAGTTTGTATTTTGGATATACTGCAACTACTACTATCTACTGCCTGCCTATCAGACATGCTTAAATGTTCTGCGAGGCTGATATGTGGCATGGAAGATAGACCTCACAACTCAGTGTCAGAGGCTTGTATACAGTTAGTTGGTTCCGATTTCCAGTGATAAGAGATAAGTGTGCAAATTATTAAAGGGAACCCGTCACCACTATTTTCACAAATACAGGTAGTGGCAGGTTCCTATAGAGCTCTAGTAACTATCTGACACCCTGCTTGTAGCTAAAAATTGTTCCCCTCAGATCCCCATAAAATCAGAGTTATAATCTTGCCTGGTATCTATGCAGCTTTGGAGCGAGTCCACTGGGGCGTGGCGTAATGTAATGTGACCAGGGTGACATCATCAAAGGTCCTTGAGCTACTTAATATGAAAACTGTACCCCATGTACATATCAGACCACATAAAACAATCACCGCAGCCTCCATGGACTTCTACTCCTCTCCATGCGGGCTGCTGTGATTTCATGTGATTAAATATGCTGTGATTTCATGACATATATGCTTAGTGTATAGTTCCTAATGCTACTAAAGCTATAGGACCTGTGATGATGTCACCCTGGTCACATGACATTATAGCAGCATACAGCAATAGGGATGGAGAGGAGCTGTTGGACTCAGCCTGAGGAGGCCACGCCCACCTGGACTCCATGTTGCCATGCTTAGTTACCAGATAAAACTATAAAGTTGAATATATGGGAATCTCAGGGGAATATTTTTTAGCTACAAGCAGGGTGTCAGATAGTTACTAGAGCTCTATAGGAACCTGTCACTACCTGTATTTGTGAAAATAGTGGTGACGGGTCCCCTTTAACCCCTTAAGGACGGAGGGTTTTCCGGCTCATTTCTCGCTCTCCAACTTCAAAAATCCATAACTTTTTCATTTTTACGTGTACAGACCTGTGTGAGGGCTTATTTTGTGCGTAACAAATTTTACTTTCCCGTAATGTTATTTATTTTAACATGCCATGTACTGCGAAGCTGAAAAAAAATTCCAAATGTGGAAAAATTGAAAAAAAACCGCACGTGCGTCACGTTCTTGTGGGCTCAGTTTTTACGACTTTCACTCTTCGCTCCAAATAACACGCCTACTTTATTCTTTGGTTCGGTGCGATCGCGGTGATACCAAATTTATATAGGTTTTATTGTGTTTTAATACATTTTCAAAAATTAAACGAATGTGTACAAAAAAGAAAAAAATTTTTTTGCCATCTTCTGACGCTAATAACTTTTTCATACTTTGGCGCACGGAAATGTGTGAGGGGTAATTTTTTGCGAAATGAGGCGACGTCTTCATTGCTACCATTTTGAGGTCTGTGCGACATTTTGATCATTTTTTATTTCATTTTTTATGTTATGTAAAAAGGTGTAAAAGTCGCATTTCGGACATTTGGGCGCCATTTCCCGCCTCGGAGGTCACCGCCGGCCGTAACCGTTTTTATATTTTGATAGATCGGGCATTTTGGGACGCGGCGATACCTAATATGTCTGTGATTTTTACTGTTTGTTATGTTTTATATCCGTTCTAGGGAAAGGGGGGTGATTTGAACTAAAAAAAAAAAAAAAAAAAAAAAAAAAAAAAAGGTAGGAGCGATCTGATCATCTAGGGTTATTGTACCCTAGATGGTCAGATCGCTCCTACCATATACTGCAATACTACAGTATTGCAATATATGGCGTTTTTGCAGGTCTTACATTACAATGAGCCACTGGCTCATTGTAACGAACCTGCATAAACCATGTAGCCTCGTGTCAAGAGAAGACCCGAGGCTACCATGGTAACCGATCGCCGCCCCCCGATGACGTTCGGGGGCGTGGCGATCGAAAAAAAGATGGCGGCGCCCGCGCGCCGCCGTCTTTTAAACGCCGCCCGCGACTTTGCGGGCGGCGTTTAGAGGGTTAATAGCCGCGATCGGTGCAAGCACCGACCGCGGTTATTAGCGGTGGGGGTTTTGTGCAAAATGCAAAAACCCCCACCTCTGTATGAAGAGGACTCAGCCCGTGAGCCCTCTTCATACTTCCCTTATACCTCTGCGCCGTAGAGCTACGGCGCAGAGCGTTAAGGGGTTAAGATACACATTGGCTATAAGTCATGTATAAATTACCTGCTTTTGGCTGCCACAGTTTGCAAGAAGATACAATGGGGCTTATTTACTTAGGGTCCCATGGCCGCATTTTCGTCAGGTTTCCCGACTTTTCGGGGATCGTGCCAAGGATTGTGTCCCACGTGAACGTATTTTGTTTACATTTGTGTCACAAGCCATGCACTTACATGCACCAGGAAAAAGAAGGTGAACTCCGGCAGATCTGATCAGGGAAGCACCAAATGCAGGGTTTCACGAACCTTTCGGGGATTGCGCCAGAGATTGTGTCACATGCGATCGTATTGTGACGCAATTGTGCCGGCTTTCAAGCGACACAAATCAGGGATCAGGCTGTCGTATGATCCGATGGATTCGGACTACGCTTGGGATTTAACATTTACATTTGTGTCATAAGCCATGCACTTACATGCACCGGGAAGAAGAAGGTGATCTCCGGCAGACCTGATCGGGGAAGCATCACATGCAGGGTTTCCCAACTTTTCGGGGATCACGCCAAAGATTGTGTCGCACGTGATCCTATTGTGTTTACATTTGTGTCGCAAGCCATACACTTACATGCACACGGAAGAAGAAGGTGAACTCTGCCGGACCTGGTCAGGGAAGCACCACATGCAGGGTTTCCCGACTTTTCAGGGATAGCGCCAGAGATTGTGTCGCATGCGATCATATTGTGTCGCAATCATGCCGGCTTTCACGCGACACATGATCCGATGGATTCGGACTACGCTCAGGATTTTACATTTACATTTGTGTCATAAGCCATGCACTTACATACACCGGGAAGAAGAAGGTGAACTCCGGCGGACCTGATCGGGGAAGCACCACATGCAGGGTATCGGGCGCACGATCTTCATGAATCGCTGCAGAGTTCATACTCGTCTGACAGTCTGGATCAGGGATCGTGCAGGGACTGGGTAAGTTAATGTGCCCCAATATATCTAGTACCCAGCCTCTGACACTGAGATGTGAGGTCTGAAGACTGTCACATATCAGCTTCACACATCATTTAAGCATGCATGCTAGGCAGAAATTATATGCAGCGTTATTCAATGCACATGCCTGACACTGAATTGTGAGGTCTTTCTTCCATGACACATATCAGCATCACACATCATGCAAGGAATTATACATAGTGTTATATGCATGTGTATCCGGTACACAAGCCACTGACACTGGGATGTGAGGTCTATCTTCCATGTCACATGTCACATCAGTTGAGCATGTCTGCTAGGCTGGAATTAAATGCAGTGTTATCCAGTACACAGTCCATTTTCCATGTCATATATCTTTCTCGCAGATCATTTTAGCATGAGGCAGGCAGTAGACTGTCTCTGACACATACTCTGACTGTCGGTCTCAAATGTCAGTCTCAAGTGTCTGTCCAGATGTCAGTCTCAGGTGTCAGTGTCAGGTGTCAGTCTCAGGTGTAAGATACAGGTGTCAGTAATAGGTATCAAATATGCCATTATATAGTCTATGACTTCTGACCATGTCCTACAACAGTGATGGCTAACCTATGACACGCGTGTCAGTGCTGACACACGTAGCCATTTTCACTGACTCGCGGCTGCCTGAGAGTTAAGTTTCATCCTACATGACCAGGTGCAGTAGCCGGGAGGCTGAGAGATTGCACTGAGCTTCCAGCACCCCCCTCCTCCTCCTCCCCGGGCCGACCTTCCCATGTGTGAGCTGTGCCTAGTGTCTCCAGTCAGCACAGGTATCAGCATGGGGCACACCAGGAGAGGTGACCCGGCCATACACCCAGGAGGCTCCTCTGCAGCTCCTGATAGTTGTGGTGGGGGGAGGATGGCAGCAAGTCAGAGGTCACATCGCTGCTGCCTTGTGTGATGTCCCAGCAGCTGCCACCTCTACACTGACCATCTCCACAGCAGGGGCAAGGGAGGACAACAACTCTCATCATATAGTAAGTAAGGTCAGTGCACTGTATGATAGAAGACAGTCATCAGGACTTATGTGTCAGTTTTGTGACTTACAAGCCCTGAAATAATTGCAACGCCTTGCAAATCGCCAGACATTGCGATTATTTTGCTCCGCACACCTTCTCCATGCCAAGATGGCATAAGGGAGATGCAGACAGCGGCGCCTGCGCCCTCGCTATAACCTGTGAAGTTTCATGACTGAAAGTTCACAGGTTACTAAGCATTTCCACACTTGTCTGATTGTAACCAATCTATTACAATGTGTGATTTGCACATAGTAATAGATGATTGGGAAAATGTAGAATGGCAGTACATGGTAGGATCAGACAACCTACGGTTAAAGTACCCTAGAAGTTAAATAGTATACAGATTTATTATTTAAACTATAAATATCACAAAATTATGTTTTTTTTGTCATGGTGACACACCACCCGAGTTATGCTCGGTTTTTTGGCGAATTTTGACACACCAAGCTCAAAAGGTTGCCCATCACTGTCCTACAATGTACAAGGTAGGCCACAGGTTGTCTTGTATATATCACAGAGCTGTTAGAGTCTCTCATATTACTACTAGGGGCAACTGACTGTTATATTTGATGGGTTTGCAGCTCATCACACCAGCAATTATGGCAGTGTGTCACTCTATGGCAAAAGCAAGGATTGAAATGCTCGTCATGAGGATCCATACCTGAAACCAGCTGTCAATTAATCGCAAACAGAACCGGGTTCCAATATGTAAGAGTCCGGATTTCTAATACTCAATACCACTGCAAATGAATCCAATATGGGTCACCATTGAATGTAGCTGAGACTGTGGAAAACATTCTACTCTATTCTAATCTAAATTATCATCGATATTTTAAACTTTCTCCTACTTACTTGTTAGCCTAGCTGCTGGCCTGGTTGACACAGTGGCAGTGTAAGTAATACAGACTACGAGTCCTGGTTACCAAGCCAGTCCCACGTGCCCTGCCTGGTGGAGAAATAAACCCAGCCAGCGAATTTTTGCCAACGGCAGCGAGTGCACAGGAGTAGGGACAAGAATGTCATCCACCGGCCCCCTTCATTGCCAGCCGCCCCTCCCTTCACGGCCCTCCATGTTTCCCCCTGCATGAAGGTGGCAGATTGGGGAAAATAAGTGCATTGATATGGCACAGAAGCCCTGATAAATATCCCTCCATAACTGTATTCTTAACATCTATCACTGTAAATAAATACACTGGATCCCTAATTTTAATGGCCATAACAATAAAAGGTACATTTTAGAGCAACCAATGGATAGGAATTTGTGCTGTAGAAGCACTTTGGAGTAGTTAATGAATGACATGGTCGCATTACCATGGATTGTGCAGGTATTGCAGTCCAGCTGTATAGAAATAAATTGAGCAATACCAAGGGGCAACCCCTTTAAGTACTCTAAGGCTATATGCACATGATATAGACATCTAGATTCATATAGACCTTGTTCTATGTATGTGCCTAATTTAACATAGTCTTTTTAAGTTGTGATAAATGTCTCCATGTTCTATGTTCTTTTGTTTGTGTTTTTTTTAATTTCTTCTAATTTGTCTTTAATCAGAAATGTGTGTGGTTTATTTTATTAATTGCATGTTGCGATTTTTAACATCGTGTTGGTTATTTTCATTTAAAAAAATCGCAGTTTGCGTTTTTATTATTAAAAATAAAACGCAAAAATTTATACATACTCCTTGAAACAAACCTGAAAAAAACACAAAACACAAGGTAATAATTTGAACTTTATATATTTAGGACGATAGCCTCACTTAAGTCCAAAGCAAGGAAAAGCTTTTTATATAAAAACCCATCACTATAAAAATATACAGCTTCTAGTTACGCCACTGATGGTGGGATCATTTAAACATCCTGTAAATCATACACCCGCTCCAGCGTGGAGTGACTGGGCAATTTTTTTTCGCAAAAAATTGCAATAGTAAATTCCTTGCACACCCACAAACAATGATACATTTGTTGCCCTGGGAACATTTGCCAATGACACAAATTGCATAATTTTTTGCCCAAAAACTAAACAGCATAGAACAGATTTAAAATGATAAATGTCCCCCTTTGTTTTTATGTTATGATTTATATGTGTTGTGTATATTTGGATGTATTGTATAGTTGAGTATACAAGCACGTGACCCTTTTGTGCAACACAAATTAGGGGCCGTTCCAGTGCTCAGTCGCACTGTGCACCACATTTATCATGCAAAGTGTGTCGTACGCCTTATATTAAAGGTGCACCCAAAAAAAGTTGGTGCACTGTCGGGCAATGCAGGGGGCGCAAAATTTATGAAGAACGGGCATCAGAAATCCTGAATGTGGTGGCCCCTGCACTATACACAGGCAAATTGCACCTAGTACAGACTGCACTGTTTTTAGTAAATGTGGGCCAATATTATTTTGAAAGCCTAATATTTACAATGAAGTCTAAGAGCTTCCCATTACGTCGCATGATTTAAAACTACGAGTTCTGGTTCAGGAAAAGATATTTGCCAATTGAAACTGAATTATAAGCTATAAAGTTGCATAGTGGTATCAGTAGTCATATTTTAGGTTCAATACGAGTGTTTTACAACAACTGCAGATCTGATCTATCTCTTCTATCAAAATTGGAAAGAGATTAAAACTGAGAGGCAGATCCTGTAAATTGACAAAGACAAATTGGGACTGGAATAAGATTTTAGCTCATACAACAAAAAAAAATAATTTGTCAGCATTTTTTTTCTCCCAAAGAGTTACTGCTGCATGTAAAGGACATGTCACTGAGATCTCTATTGAATCTCCTGCTTCTCAGTCTAAGTGAAACCGACAGCCCTCAATAAGCTATTTAAATATAGGCCGGCCATAGGGCTCAGGGGAAATCCCTCCAGTTAATGGTGCGCTTTTTATTTGTAGTGTGTTAGCCCTGGCCCTGTATAAGTCCTCAGAACTGGACAATTCTTGGGGGAAATGAAATCACCTCATTATGTACATTTGATGCACTTTATGGACCTACACACATAAGTAGGTGCGCGTATAAGTAGATATGGAATATGGAATATAAGGGTGCATACAGGTATGTTATAGAGTAGGAGGAGTACAGAAGATTGTATATGGTGTCCTATCTGCAGGCAGCACTATATAGAGCAGTAGGAGCAATGCATGATGTCCTATCAGCAAATTATAGAGCAGGGAGTGGTGAGCAGATTGTAAACATTGGCCCAGATACATCATTGTGTCTGCACCATTTTTTGCACATGTATTTATTAAGTGTTTGTGTCACTTTTGTGTTGCAGTTGCACTTTCCAACAGCATGAAGCAAGAAATAAAAGGTGCAAGTGTGTCACATGCTGAAATCAGACCTGATGTACTAAGAGCATGCGCCACTATTGGATTACCTGATGCAAACTACACATTAGTGAGGGAAACTGCACCAAGGCAGATTGCACCAGTTTTCATATATTTGGGTCAGTATTCTATCTTCAGGCAGCAGGTTACAGAGCAGGAGGAGCTGAGCAGATTGTACAGTGTCCTATCTGCAATTTACATAGTTTAGAGCAGAGGTAGCAATGCATGGTGTCCTTTCAGCAAACAAAGAGCCAACCAGAGTATACCTAGAGTCCTAGGTGTAGGTTGTACGGTACAGACCAGTAGGAGCAGTGCATTGTACATACGGTCTGTCTGCAGGCAGCATATTATAGAGTAGGAGATACTGAACAGATTGTACATAGTGTCAAGGAACACCCAACTGGAAGAGACTTACTAATTTGGCTTTTATCTAAGTCTAAACTTTCATTACTTATGATAGGTCAGCCATTCATCTATAAGGAGCTGCTGTTTTTAAAGCAGAAAATTGGGAAGATCAGAAAAGTTATTTTTTTGCTCGTTAATTATCTACACCCCATCTTGACAGAAGAAAACAAAAATGGAGATTTTTTTCTAATTTATTAAAAGAAAAACTGAAATATCACATGGTCATAAGTATTAAGACCCTTTGCTGTAACACATATTTAACTCGCATGCTCTCCATTTCCTTCTGATCCTCCTGGGGATGATTCTACTCCTTCATTGGAGTCCAGCTGTTTTTAATTAAACTGATTGGACTTGATTGGGAAAGGCACACACATGTCTATGTAAGACATCACAGCGTACAGTGCATGTTCCTAAGAGAAAAATAGCATTTATAATCCTTAAATGGAAAATATTTGGGGCGACCACACCTCTTCCTCAACCTGGCCATCCAGCCAAACTAATCAATCATGGGAGTGGGGACTTGGTGAGAGAGATAGAGAAGAACCCAAGATCACTGAGGCTGATCTCAAGAAAAAACATTAGGGAGATGGGAGAAAGTTCCATAAAGTCAACTATCACTGCAGCCTCCACCAGTCAAGGCTTTATGGCAGAGTGTGCCAATGGAAGACTCTCCCCAGTGCCAGACATATGAAAGCCGCACACGGTGTGCAAAAAAAAAACATGAATGACTCCCAGACTATGAGAAATAAGATTCTCTCGTCTGATGAGACAAAGATTAAACTTTTTGGCGTTAATTCAAAGCGATATGTGTGTAGAAAACCAGGCGCTGCTCATCACCTGTCAAATACAATCCCAACAGTGACACATCATGATGTGGCAGCATCATGCTATGGGGGGCAGGGACAGGACCACTGGTTGCAACTGAAGGAAAGATGAATGCGACCAAGTACAGAGATATCCTGGATATCAGACTGGGTCGAAAGTTCACCTTCCAACAAGACAGTGATCCTAAGCACACAGCTAAAATAACAAAGCAGAGGCTTCAGAACATCTCTGTGACCATTCCTGACTGGCCCAGAGCCCTGACCTAAACCCTATTGAGCATCTCATGGCTGTACTAGCTCAAAAGGTGCTTTTACTCAATACTCAATACTGAGCAAAGGGTGTGAATAGTTATGACCATGTGATATTTCAGTTTTTCTTCTTTAATAAATTAACAAAAATATCTACATTTCTCTTTTTTCATTCAAGATGGGGGGTGAGTATACATTAATGAGCAAAAAAAGCAACTCTTTGATCTTACCAATTGGCTTCAATGAATAATTTCCATACCCACTCTATTTGAGACCCTAAACCATCAACAGGTCCTGTTGTTTAGGATCCCAAATCCAGTTCTTCATAAAAGATAAGCCTATTTCTCTAGCTGACTCCTACAGCGCCCTTCATACGGCATTGTGGGGACATATTTCCGGCCGCAAATTAGCAAATTTGCAGCCAGATATACATCCCCATAGATGCCTATGGCGGCCGGAAATAGTACGGTGTGCACACATGTGTGGCATCACTCTGTGCATGGGGAAAAGATAGAACATCCTCTACAGCCGTGTTTACAGCCGGGCACCTGGCTTTGCCCGGGAGAGGGAAGGGGTGAGCAGCCCTACTCTCCATCACTCAGCTGTATACTCACCTAGCTACCGCCGGGCAAGTACTGGTTAAGTGTGAAAGTAGCCTTAATAACATCAGCCAACAGTTTTATGACATCTAACGTCTTTCTTTCTATTCAATGGCAATTTTCCAACATCTAATACTGTAAATTATAGCCTTGTTTCTTTTCCTGTAATTATATTTTCCATGGCCCAACAATAAGTATATTATACGTAATTGAATATCACACTGTTTATTGAAAAAAGAATAAAGACAAGGAAATAAGTTTTCTTTATACAGTTATTGAAGCCAAAACCAGGGGTGGTGCACAAAAAGCTATAAAAAGATAAAAGTGTATCAAAAACCTGAACATAAACCTAACAACAAGTCCTTAGAGTGTTTTGGGATTATGTAGGTACCAGGTAGTATAACTAGATTTGATTGGGCCCAGAGCTAAATTTTGGCAGGGGCTCCCTAAACTATATGTCGCAGTGTGCAAATATACCACAAGTTACCACAATGTGAAGTTAAACCTCCATTAAAATGAATTTAGTGCTCCATTCTCTTTGTGGCCCCCACATTGTATAATGCCCCCATTCATTCAGCCGTCTTGGTATTGTTTCTATTTATTTTATAATACAGGCAGTCCCCGGGTTACGTACAAGATAGGGTCCGGAAGTTTGCTCTTAAATTGAATTTGTATGTAAGTCGAAACTGTATATTTTATAATTATAGATCCAGACAAAAAAAAATTTGGCCCCAGTGACAATTGGAGTTTAAACATTTTTTGCTGTAATGGGACCAAGGATTATCCATAAAGCTTCATTACAGACACTTTACCGCTGATTATTGCAATCTGGAACTGTAGTAAAGCATTTAGAAAGCTTCACCAGAGGTCAGAGGGGTCTGTCTGTAACTATAGGTTGTCTGTAAGTCGGGTGTACTTAAGTAGGGGACAGCCTGTATATACTTTGTGTATCCATTTCATGATTTTTTAGATGTTTGCTGTCATTTACTCCCATTACAGTAATCGGAAGGTTGCTTTGTGGGGGCAGGGCCAGCAGTATGGAGAAAATGTCTGCACAGCCGGATCCCTGCAAATAAGTGTCTGCAAATAAAATCTATAAAAAAAAAATTTAAATATCACGTCTGTGAAGGAAGATGGAAGACTACAACACCAATAAAATCTCCTAAGTACGGTAAGGCCCATAATGCCCCATTATGACAAAGGTTCTATTTGTGCCTTCATGTCTTTGTGGCCCAGGCAGCATTTATCTAATGTCATTGGCGTTTTAAATGGTACTCAAATGATGATGACTGAGGGGCCGCAAACATTGGATCACATTACCTTTTATATTTGTAAATGTTTACTTTGAAAATGTTTCTGAAAGACTGTTGTTGTTAGTGTTAGCGTCACAGGTCCTGTGACCCATGTTCCGGGTCGCAGGCCACCCGTGTGCCTTCCCACACTCCTGGAACCCCGCTACAGCGCTTACCTTACCTAGTTCCAGTGGCAGTCCCCTCGCTCCAGCCCATGTCCCTAACTCCTAGGGTGGGTGGGCGACGGCATTCTGAGATTTAAAGGGCCAGCGCGCCAATGATTGGCGCTGGCAGTTCGCTTTCTCTGTTAAATTCCCGGCCCCTTCCTGTGTCCCCTGCCGGGTCTTTGTGCTCTATGCCTTTGAGAAAACGTTTCTACTCTGCCTGTGTGATTCCCAAGGTGACCTCCTGCTACGTTCTGATCCTTTGCCGCCTGCCCTGACCTTCCGCTGTGTCCCCGACTTTGATCCTGTACTGCCTGTCCTGACCTCTTGGCTGTCCACGACCACGTTTGTGCTCTACGATTCTGTACTTTGCCTAGGCCGCCACCGCGTGCAAAGTCGCGCCTAAGGAAAAGCAGGTGTCACTGTACTGGGACCATGATTCACCGCATCATCTAAGATAAAAGGAGAAAGTGGCCTGTACTGTGATCACATTTGGGACAGTGGGGAAGCAGTGACTTAGAACATTATAGATGAATATGATGTTGGGAATGTGAGTCTTTGCACAGCGTTCAGTTTGGGAAATATGTTCTGACTTGTGGTTCATATTTCCAAAAGTTTTTACCCACCTGAAGGCAGTTTTATTAAAAAGAATGAACGGAGCTAACGGTGGACAAAAACATCAGACATGTAGGGTCTTTTATCAGACGCAGCACAGTTCTAGACTGGTTGTCACGATAATAACACACCTGTATCTGATTCATTTAATAAAAGCTGCAGCAGAAGTGCAGTCTCATAAATCACTTTTTTCTTAGCGTGCCAGTTCATCCAGATCGCCTACAAATGAATGCCCTGTAGGTGTCTGCTGGGTGGTTGGAGAAGTAATCAGCTGCTTTCTTTATCTTACAGTCTCAACGGTATATGCCTACACACGCCATGTGTTCCTGTCTTGTGCTGGCTAATGTAATGGCTCCTTACAATCTGTATTGACTTCTACTGGCATCTATTACACCCCCCTTTATTCACACATGGGGGCAAAAATCAGAAGGTTGCAGACTGAATGTAAGGTTTGGTCTTGGTAAGTAATGTCATGCAATCAAATCAATTTATTACAATCATAAGTAATTGAAAATTACACACAAAGTACATGGTTTGTAGAGCACTTTAAAATTCCTGATATACACTATTGCTAAAAAGTGCCAGAATGGCCAAAATTGGAAAGAAAGCAGGTCAGTTAACTCTTTGTGTCCCATCTTTTAGACTGCCCATATGCAATATGTACATCCTAGTGGTCCAAAATGCAAACTGTGCTACAAAATTCATAAAACATAGCTTTTAATAATGAGTTCCTAAAATCAGTCAACAAACCAGCAAGAGAGAAAAACTGTCTGACCAGTATCACAGTCAACCTGCATATAATAATGTAACCAGTATAATAATAATAATGTAACAATGTATAATAATAACCAGTAAGAACACATACCTGGTAGGCTATGTCCAGCGTTGCCCCTGAAGGTTCAGGAGGCCAGGAGTGCAGGTGTATGGCAATAGATTAACCCCATAGCGCAATAAGACGTACCCTTACGTCTTGCTGCGCATGGGGGAGTATGAAGAGAGCTCACAGGCTGAGCCCTCTTCATACTCACCGAGCATTTGCTTCATAATGAAGCAAACGCCCGTCGCTAACACCCGCGATCGGTGCTTACCGGCGGCATTAAAGAGCCAGCGGCGCGTGGGCACCGCCATCTTGGCTCCAATCGTCACTCCCCGTGACGTCACCGGGGAGCGGCGATCCGTTGTCATGACAGCCTTGGATCACACAAAGATCCGAGGCTGTCATGATCGAGACTATCTATTACAATGTGCGATCTGCACATTGTAATAGATGTTATGCAAAATCCCCATATACTGCCATACGGTAGTATGGCAGTGTATGGTAGGATCAATCAGACAACCTAGGGTTAAAGTACCCTAGGGAGTCTGAAAAATTGTAAAAAAAATAAATAAAAAAAAGTAAAAAAAAAAATTATATTAAAAAAACATAAAAATTAAAATCACCCCCCTTTCCCTACCCTTTCCCTAGAACTGATATAAATATAAATAAACAGTAAAAATCCTAAACACATTAGGTATTGCCGCGTCCGAAAATGCCCGATCTATCAAAATATAATAACCGTTTTTCACTGCGTTTTACCCTGTAGCGGAAAATAGCGCCCGAATTCCCATATTGCATTTTTTAGCCATTTTGAAAAATAGAAAAAATTCTATAAAAAGTGATCAAAGGGTCGCACAGTCCTAAAAATAAAAGCGTTGAAAACGTCATCAGAATTAGCAAAAAATGACACCACCCACAGCTCTGTACACTAAAGTATGAAAAAGTTTAGCGCAAGAACACTGTAAAATGAAGAATTTTTTTTCTGTACAGGAGGTTTTAATTTTTGTAAATGTATGAAAACATTATACAACCTATACAAATTTGGTATCCCTGTGATCGTATTGACCCAATGAATGAAGTAGATCTGTCATTTGGGGCGCACAGTGAAAGCTGTAAAAACCAAGCCCACAAGAAATGACGCAAAATTGTTTTTTCATCATTTTCACTGCATTTAGAATTTTTTTCCCGCTTCCCAGTACATGGCATGGAATATTTAATACCATCACTACGAAGTGCAATTTGTTACGCAGAAAATAAGACATCACACAGCTCTGTACATGGACAAATAAAAAGTTATAGATTTTTGAAGGTGGGGAGTGAAAAATAAAAATGCAAAAACGAAAAAGGGCCTGGTCCTTAAGGGGTTAAGGTGTGATGCTATAGCACCAAGAGAGACAGAGATAGTAGTGTGCCCATATACGGATTAGAGATTCTAAAATTCGGGGTCAGATATGGCCAGAAGTGTTAGCACGAGGTCAATATGTACCCTAGATGCCATGTTTCACCTACAAAGGCGCATCAGGGGAATGATAAATGACCACTAAATCTCATAGCAATAATGAGAGTAGAATGTAACAGATCGTGACTGTGTCCCAGATTCAGCCCTGCATGCCCTACTAATGAGGTCCAAACTCTACAAGGATATACACTAAAGATCAAAATTAAAAAATACACAATTTCCTAAATGAATATATCTTTACATGTGCAAAAAAGTGATATTTTAGACTTATTTCATAAATTGTGTATATTCTAAAGCACAGAATAAAATGTAAATGAGATAACTGTAAAGGATCATTGATCAAAATTAGATACCTGGAAGTTAATGGTGTTAATCTGGCACCTGTTGCTAATTTCTTTAATTATTAGACAAACTTTATTTAACCCCTTCAGGACTCAGCCTATTTTGGCCTCTAGAACGAAGCCCCAATTTTCAAATCTGCCCTGTGTCACTATAAGTGGTGGCTCTAGAATGCTATAAGATATCCATCCACAATGGGACACATTTACCAAGGGTCCGCACTGCGCATTTTCGTAGGGTTTACCGACTATTTCCAATTTGCGCCGTGGGGTTTAAGTGGGGTTTTTGGCTCACGTGATCGAATTTTGCCGCAATCGCGGCGACTTTCATGTGACACAAATCGGGGGACATGACCGACAGACAACCCGACTGATTCGGACTAAGTGCGGGATTTACCATTCAAATTGTGTCGCAAGACAATGCACTCACATACACCAGGAAGAAGAAGGGGAACTCCGGCGGACCTCAGCGGGGAAGTGACAAATGCAGGAAAATGGATGCACGAGATCGCGACAGGATCAGGTAAGTAAAACTGCCCCATTGTACTTCAAATTAGTTTAAAAATTTGTATGATATATTTCATGTTTAGTTAAGCCAAAAATTGGTCTTGTCATACAATGTCTCAATGTTTTAGAGCTTTAAGACTAAAAACGTGCTCTGCAGTGACCAAATCTCTCATTAGCAGAAAGAATCATAAGGCTACACTCACCTTTGCTAAGAAGCTGTTGTTTCGACATAGGAGAAGAAGTGGTCCACAGTTCTTTTAAGTAATGAAAGCAAATTTAATTTATTTGGATCTGATGTATAACATTAAGTTTGTCGACAAACAGGGGAAAGACTGAACCCAAAGTGTGTAAAAAAGTCAGTGAAAGGTGGAGGTAAAAGTGTCATGGTTTGGGGAATGTTTTCTGTAGCATGAGCTATCATAAAGCTACATGGCCAGGTATATCAAGTGTGTATCAGAACCTTCTTCAACAATACGTGGTTCCTTTCTTGCGTTCATGAGAATCAGCAATTTTCCTGCAGGACTGTCCCCTCTTACACAGCAAAACAAGTAAAGCAGCCTTGAAATGAAAAACATTGAAACAATGAAATGGCCAACCTAGATTCCTGATCTATACCCAATAGAAAACCTCTGGAAAATCCGTGGTGACAAAGTTATGGCCAAGAAACCCACAACAATCACAGAACTGTGGAAAAAACTGGAAAAAGAGTGGACAAAAATCATACAGGAGTGTGAGAAACTAATAAAATCAAGCGATAGTACATTGTAAATTTGCTCTCCAGTCTACTGTATATTTGTGGTCCAACTATCTACTGAAGAGTGAGAACAGTATGATCAGACATCAGTCATAAATAAGAGGAACTGTGATGGACAATAACTGGGCAATTAACTGCCTGAATGTCATGATCCATTCTGGCCAAAGCATTTAAGCGGTTAATGAGGGAATGGCGGTTTATGTAAGACATCTACACTCCACAAAAACATGTTGTTACATTCTAGTCAAGGGAACTTATGGAGAGCTATACATAAGGACTAATCTTCTATTGGTCGAAATGTAACATGTTTTTGTGTTACACTTTTTGTTTAGCTACTAAAGCTTTAAATACTACGATATAGATAAATTAAGAATTTCTAACTGTTGTAACAATAGAAACACTTACTTCAAAATTAACTGTTTCCTCAAATAAAAAGCACTCCCACAACACAGTTAACAGTAAAATAAACAGTAAACAGTTAATAGTAAAATAAAGTTACATATCCTAAAAAAGTGCAAACTAGTTGAGGAGATAATATATATCGATGTGTAATTGGGAAAAATGTAGAGGTAAAATAGTAATTTTAAAATTATTATGTGTATCAAAATGGTGCTGATTTCAAAAATAAAAGGCCGATTGCACATATGAATTTTACAACTTATTAAAAAATATATTCTTTGTTCAATACAAGGGAAGGTTACGAATAACTGATTAAAAACAATTAAAAACCAATTCCGAATCCTTCATAATGTTCAAAAAACCTACCGGATGGATTACCAAATCCAACAATTCTTCCACCTATCAGTATCAAGCTGGTCGATACAACGAATATACACAAAATTCCTGCTGTCCAGACCACAGATGTGCACTTGCTTTAGCCTGTAGCTGTAGCAAGCGCGTGGCAGTGGTCTAGACCTGACAGGGACAGGCAGCACCGTGGGCAAACAGAAGTGCAGGAGGAGTATAAGTGGTAAAAGATAACTTTTTTAAAATCCCAGACAACCACTTTAAGACTATGGTTGCATTCACATGACCATTGGGGGACGTAAATAGGGTCACAAGCTTTCTGCTGTATATACAGCCCCCATAGGCCGGCACGGAGCAATGCGGCGCAGCACACGTGTGGCACTGTACCACTCCGTACACGGGGAAAAGATAGGACATGTCCTATCTTTCCCCGTGTTACGGCACTGTGTGCCTTGCATCCCTATGGAGAGGGGAGGGGTCACCTCTCCTCCTCTCCATATCTGCGAACGTATGCCCATCCGACTACGGCCCAGCTGGCATACTTTTGTGTAGTATACAGTGTTATTTTGCCTTTTAGATCTTCCAGCAATACATCTACAACATTAATGAAAATGGAACTTCCCAACACATAGGAATGTAGGCTCTCAGAGAATAGTTTTGACATAATATAAGAACAGATGTTTGGTGCTGGAAACCCCAGAGGATCCGGATAGTCCCATCCATCTGTATAACCTCTTTCTAGATGCTGACATGTTGGCAATCACTTATCCAACTCAGTGGATGTTGTGAAGGGGTTTTCCTTCACAATTAAAAGTTTTCTGCGATCACCAATCAATGTTGTCTTTTGTGCGGATTTTCAGGCCTTTTAGATCTACTTTTTCAGCCTAGTGATTGTCTATTTCACTTCCATTGAGAGATCCTTTGGATACCTGCTGTGGGTTCACATGGGCCACATTTAAATGCCAAAACTAGGATAAACTCCAATCCTTTTTTTCCTCCTTAGATGATGATGGATTAACCCATTTGACATAATGGGGCACATTTACTTACTCGGTCCAGTCGCAATCCAGCGGCACGTTCTCCGATGAGGATTCGGGTCTGCCGGAATTCACTAAGGTCCGTGCGTCCGATATCCACCTCGCTGCTGCGCCAAGGTCCGCCGGAGTTCACCTTCTTCGTTCCAGTGCAAGTGCTGATCTTGCGGCACAAATTCTTTTTAAAATTCCGCAGGTTTTCTGAATCCGTCGGGGTGTCCGACGGCCAACCCCTATTTCTGTCGTGTGAAAGCCGGCACCAATGCGCCAAAATCCGATCGTGTGCACCAAAATCCCGGGGCAATTCGGCACAAATCTGAAATCGTCAGGAAACCCAACAAAAGTGCGCAATTCGGACCCTTAGTAAATGTGCCCCAATAAATAGATTTTGGAATAATGGAGTCAGCACTTTGCGCACATATTGATTAGATAACTGTATATTGAATATGTTTTATAAGAACCAAAGAACAAAAACATGTGTCAAGTAGCTGAAAAATAGTACATTATAAATATAAGCACAGGAAAATCATATGGACAAACAAAATAAAATCAATTAAAACACGGAACAAGCAGAACAACTGCTTCCGTGGTCAAAACGTAGCAGGTGCAGTCATGCGATAGTGGCTGGCAACCTGCCAAAGGACCCCCTGGGCCAAACACTTAAATATCTTAGTCACTGATGTGTTCCAGTGGCAGCAGATATGACCAACAAAGAATAATACATAAAATAGAGCAAAGTATAAATCCCAATCAAAAATGATCCTGGAATACAAACTGCTGCATGCAAGACTGGAAAACATAAAGTTACCAATGTGAGCGGAAGGTCCCAAGGGAGTCCAGATAGTGCCCCACGCGTATCGCCGCTGAACGAGGCTTCCTCAGGGGTGCCCAGATGATGTGGTGTTTGTGTATAAATACCTATTTGTGATGAGATGTGCATCTCCGCCAGTGTGTGGCCCTGGTGTCATGGCGGCGCCCATGCCGGAACACGCTATGGGCGAGTCACATGGTCTAACGACGTCACTTCCGGTGACGTGTGTATTCGCGCATGCGCCCATGTATGGATCGGCCGGGCAAGGTAAATATAAGAAATGCCTATTATAACGTTACTGCCAGTCGATACATGAATGTGTGGACTTAGTCCATAATTAAAAGATAATAAACAGCCAATACGAACCAGCACATGCTACTGTATAGATGCTGTTCGATCAAGTAAAGTGACTCACACTCACACGCATGGGCCCATGCCGGGTATGAATGGATATGCTTGGTATTGACTATTTATGTAATCTGTGGCTAGGTTTATTTACTTTTATGTCTGTCCTAATTAATTAATTTAATTTAATATATCATGCATACTTATTTATTATTATTCTATATGGGATGATTTGCACATTTTTAGCATATTGCACATCATTATTTATTGCACTGTCACTTTACTTGATCGAACAGCATCTATACAGTAGCATGTGCTGGTTCGTATTGGCTGTTTATTATCTATTAATTATGGACTAAGTCCACACATTCATGTATCGACTGGCAGTAACGTTATAATAGGCATTTCTTATATTTACCTTGCCCGGCCTATCCATACATGGGCGCATGCGCGAATACACACGTCACCGGAAGTGACGTCGTTAGACCATGTGACTCGCCCATAGCGTGTTCCGGCATGGGCGCCGCCATGACACCAGGGCCACACACCGGCGGAGATGCACATCTCATCACAAATAGGTATTTATACACAAACACCACATCATCTGGGCACCCCTGAGGAAGCCGCGTTCAGCGGCGATACGCGTGGGGCACTATCTGGACTCCCTTGGGACCTTCCGCTCACATTGGTAACTTTATGTTTTCCAGTCTTGCATGCAGCAGTTTGTATTCCAGGATCATTTTTGATTGGGATTTATACTTTGCTCTATTTTATGTATTATTCTTTTTTGGTCATATCTGCTGCCACTGGAACACATCAGTGACACAAGATATTTAAGTGTTTGGCCCAGGGGGTCCTTTGGCAGGTTGCCAGCCACTATCGCATGACTGCACCTGCTACGTTTTGACCACGGAAGCAGTTGTTCTGCTTGTTCCGTGTTTTAATTGATTTTATTTTGTTTGTCCATATGATTTTCCTGTGCTTATATTTATAAATAAAGGATGTACTATTTTTCAGCTACTTGACACACGTTTTTGTTCTTTGGTTCTTATGTGCTATTTTTCATGTGTGTAGCACCATTTTGATATGGTTCCCTTTTTTGGGATTGATTCCGTTCTGTTTAAAATATTGAATATGTTTTGGCAAACAGCTAAAATTTAAAAACTTTCCTGTCTAAATATTTCCACACCTAGATGTATACGCTAAGGGGGTGACCCATTTTATTGGAAAAAAAAAGATTAGACATGTTGGTTTTTAATATATCTGATCATCTGTTGCAGGAAACTGTTATGGGTTACCCTTGGGTTATTCCCCACTTCCCACTGAAAACAAGCATCTATGTGTAAAGGGGAAGGGGTAAGTAGTAATAACAATTGCCTGATCAAGTTGAAAGTCATCTGTATTGTTCCGTTAAGTTTACACTAATGCTCATAGTGGTTGATAAGGGTCTCTAGGTGTTCAATTGTGATGACTAAAGGATGCACACAATTACATAATATAGAGTATTGTATACAGGCAGTCCCCGGGTTACGTACAAGATCGGTTCTGTAGGTGTGCTCTTAAAGATTTTGTATGTAAGTCGGAACTGTATACTTTATAATTGTAACTCCAGTCAAAATTTTTTTGGTCTCTGTGACAATTGGATTGAAAAAAAATTTGGGTTGTTATAAGAACCAGGATTAACGATAAATCTTCATTGCAGACACCTGTGATAACTCTTAATAGCTGTTCATTGTAGCCTAAGGCTAAAGTACAGTAAATTACCAACATCCAGAGGTCCTTTTGTAACTAGGCGTCGTCTGTAAGTCGGGCGTTCTTAAGTAGGGGACCGCCTGTATTGCATTATAAGCTTCGGGAAGTAGGATATTTAATGTATAATATGTAGCATACACTTGTCTGGAAAGGAGGAGGGGCCATATATAGGGCGACATAGTATGTGCTATTATTTTTCCAGCAATGGCAGAGTACTGTGACACACGTGTACAATGCACTCCTATAGCGGCCGTCTGCTGGCTGCCGTTTGTACATTAGTCTGAAATAAGCCTTAGTTTGTAAGCTTTGCAAAGAAGGGTGTACATTATATTTTAGATTGCAAGCTCTTACGATAAGGTTATTTATTGTGTAGTAGACTGTAGGTTTTCAGAGAAAGACATATATTAAATTGTAAGATCTTCGGAACAGGGTGTTTATTGTACATTACACTGTAAACTGTATGTATGATTCAGTTTGTATGATGTATGTGGTATTATAACTTTTTGCAGTAGGTTGTTTAAATTTTAAGCTCCTAGGCGTAAAATTTCTTTCATTGTATATACAAGTGACCGCTGCAACGTTTCGACCCCTAAGATCTGGAGTCTTTTCTTAGAAGTTTGTCTTCCCGAGCTTATAATAAAATTACCTGCAGATGTAATAATATTCTAAATTAGCAGGACAAGATATCAGATGGATCTTTTAGGACCATGGTGAGCTCAGAGAGTTTTGTGGATACCAATAGACCTGACCTGAAGGTCTCAGTGACCATTGACTATATAGCTTTCAAGTACTCACCTGCTGGTTCACCGGAGCATCCAGATCCCTGTAGGGGGTTAAGTCTGAATACTAGGTGTCCTCTTTAACAGCCCCATCTGTCCACTAAGTTACTAAGATTCAAGTCGGTAATAGGTGTGTGATCCTCGATAATATTCTATATGTCTGGATATAATGTAAAGCAGGTGCACAGCTCATTCAGTGACACACAGGGAATCATGAAATTGGCGCATGTGATCACACATCCTTGGTTTTTTTAGTATGAAGAGGTAAATCATTTCAGTGAACATGTCACACACATAAAACTATTTAAAGATAAAATCCCCTTGCAGTGAAGTTGTCACAATTCGCACCCCTGCATTCTGCTATAAAAGCCAGCTGCTCTATGTCATCTCCTGGTTTATAAATGAAACAAACGCAGGAAGAAAAGTGACATAAATGTGATCTAAAAATAAAGTATCATACAGAAGCGGTGTCACAGTGTAATGGCAAGACTTGTAACGCTTCATCTCAAAGATTAAAGGACATTTCAGAATGGGTTTTGGGTTAAATCTAGATTTATACATGACACCTTCCTAGTGCTTCAGCTTCTGACCTGAGTTTTACGTTCAGGTAAAAATTTGCTACTTCGGTTTTCCGTCTGGAATATAGGGCATGAGGCTTACTTTTTCAGCCTGAGGGAAATCCCATTGATCCCTTTAATTCAATGAATTGATTTTGGCCCAGATTCTCCTGGCGGAAACTTATTTTCTCTGAGGGTTTTCCTATCCGTTTTAAAGCAGTTTTGGGCTGCTTTCTGTTGTCTTTTCTGGACTTTTGCTGGTATAAATGTCTTTCATGTTGGACTTTATAGCACAAATATTATCTAAATTTAATGGGGCAGTGTAATTTTGGCAATGCTGGACATAAATAGTTTTATTTGTTAGGTTTTTTTTATTTGTTTCCGAATTCTTCACAATATAATCTTTTTATTAAAGGAAATCTACCATCAAAATCTATCGTGATAAACCAGGGACATTACTCATAGATCCAGGCAATGCGACTGTGGTAATCTTCCCATATTTGTTATGCATGTCCTCCTTCCTTCTAAAAAAACCTTTTTAAATTATGCTAATGAGCTAAACTGTGATCTGGCTCTACAGACTGTTACACTGTCTCAGCTTTAACCCTGCTCCCTCAGCAGTTCTTGCTCAATGCACTAATGCTGAAGTGAATAGGGGAAGAGCAGGGGCGTAACTTGAGGGGGTGCAGAGGTGGTTTAGCACCTGGGGCAAGAGGTTTAGGGGGCCCTTATGGTGTCACTTTCCCATATGAGAAGACTATTACTATAAACCATACATTATAGTCAGGGGGCCTGGCACAGACTTTGCACTGGGGCCCATCAGCTTCAAGTTATGCCACTGGGGAATAGTAAGGCAGGGCGATTGTTCATGGACAGATAAAGATCACATGACCCTCCTTCTGCGGCCATTTTATGGACAGGAATCTCTGGCTGATGAGGTAAAGGACAGAAACCAAGAACTATTAATAGTGTATATTGGTAAATTACCTGCATACATTTCATAAGTATGAAGAAAAAGAAAATTAGACATTAAGACTTGAAGAACAACATTCCATTAACAACACTGATCTGTCATTAAGCCTCTGTAGTCAGGATATACCCACACACAGAATACACGCAGAAAAGAATGAATGGCAATGGATCTTGGCATGAGCCTCATGTATACAATGCTGTTTTTCTCTTAATCAAGAGTGTTAATTGGAGCCTGCAGTGAGTCACATAGACAGCACATTATATGGATAGATTGGTCAGCAGCCAGCTGGTAAGTGAATGGTATCATAAGAAGTCATTAATTTTCCTTACAATCTGTTAAATGGCGCCCACATTGTCATTTCATAGCCCCCTCAACATCAGCATGTACTTATAGGGTACAAGAGATCCCTTAAAACAGTGACAAAATTGACATTTTGCTTTACTTCTAAAAGAAAAGATCTCACTTTCTCTGCTGTATATGGAGCTTTGCATGTAATTGTCCCCAATCTTATAAATCTTCTGTAGCTAAGTTTTGTATAACATAATAGGGTTCCATATAGGTGTAAGTCTGTATCGTTCTTCCATATATCCCTCTGTTTTATACAGAGGCTTAAGGTTTTACATGTCTGAACTTAAATAGATCAAGGCCTTTTTTTTCCTAGAAGCATTTCTTCTAAAGCCTGGAATGTGCATAATCCCTATAACCAATGAAGGCGAAATGAAAAAAAAAATATAGAAAAATATCAGATTTGTGATAACACAGAAGTATTTTTAAATGGGCACTTCTGCCAGCTTTTACACCACTGAACTACTACCCCCTCAGGTAGGAAATAAAATATCCTTTCTAGAATTCCCTATTGCCCTTTAACCTATAAAAAAACTTACCAAAATTATATGGAAATTAGGTGAAGAGAGTCACTTTTTTGCCTGAGATGAGTCACTCTAAACACTGGAGCGTCACATTAGATGCCCATATCATAACCTCTATAGCAGCTGGAACCATTCCACTACTACAGCCATTTGCTGACCCCAGAAGTAAATTTATAAATACACTTGTGCCACAATTCTGGTGGTTTTGCACCAAAAACACTCTCTAAAATACCTTGCACCACAGTTTTCACGGCTTTTAGAGCTTTTTTTGGCACTTTCCTGACTTGTCCAGTTAAGGGGCCGTGGCCTTCAGGAGAGGAGCATGGCCTCACAAGAAAGGGGCATGACTTGCGGGAAATCATCCATGCAGCTAAAATTCTGGCGCACAGTTTAGACCAACTAAAAGAAGGTCTAAAGTAGGAACCGACAGTCTTATACTGCACCAGAGTTCAAGTGTTTTCCAGCTGGAGTGCTATTTATGCGGCACTATTTTTTTTTTAAATTCCGCATTTTTTCCGAATCCGTTGGCTTTTTCTGACTGCCACGCCTAACCGTTTGCACATTTGTGGCTGCTGGAGGTCATTTTGCAGGGCTCTGGCAGTGATCCTCCTGTACTTCCTTGCACGGAGGTAGTGGTCCTGCTGCTGGGTTGTTGCCCTCCTCTGTCTCCTGGTAATTCCTCCAGCCTCTGGACACTACGCTGACGGACACGAGCAAACCTTCTGGCCACTGCTCGCATTGATGTGCCATCCTGAATGCGCTGCACCACCTGAGCCACAAGCCGAGGCGTTGTAGGGAGGTCATACAGGCATGTGGAGGCCACACACATACTGAGCCTCATTTTGCCTTGTTTTACGGACATTACATCAAAGTTGGATAAGCCAGTAGTGTGTTTTTCCACTTAAATTTTGTGGGTGGCTCGAAATCCAGCCCTCCATTGGTTAATAAATTTGATAACCATTGTAGTGTGTAGTGCGGCACCTACAACATCTGCTTTTACAATGGGTGACTATTAAGTGTAGTGGAAACAGGTAGTAGTGTTCTGGTAATTGTAACACTTGTGATATTATGGCACCATACATACCCACTAACTATATTGTCTGGATATATTGGAATCTAATGTTTATATATATATATATATATATATATATATATATATATATATACATACATACATACATATATATATACTCTATTGTATGTGAACTTTAATTTAATAAAATTTGGTGAAATACTAAAATGTGAATAACTCTTTAGAACTGCTTTGGTGTTGGACTTCACATGATTTATTGTATGGGGATGGGGGGGGTCTAGAATCAACCAGCAAAGCAATTTTTAGACACTTCCATTCTGCAAGGTCATGACCTGGTTCTTCCTAGAGATTACATTACAGAGCTGCGACAAGCGTTGGAATATCGGCGTAGATGTCAGATGTAATCCATTTCCCCCTCGAAAACACTGATTAATATTCTGCACATTCTGTAATTATCTATTTTGCACATTCTGCTCATGTTATCTGATGTATAAGACAGAGCAATACCAGCTTATACTTTTTCTGCTTTCAATAGACTGCTCACGTGACAATTATTTTTGAGAACAATGTTAGAAATTCCGTATTCGTACATTCACGATTTCTCTGAATAAGTCATGGAAATCACTACTTTAGCATCTAGAATGAAAACAATAGCGCTGAGTGGTAATTAAATTCAGCAGATCTTCACAATTAACTGTAAAGTGTTGAATTTGTTACCAAGACATCTGTAAAAGAGCCTTCCAAATGCGGAAATCTGAAAGTGAAAAAAGACACTGCATCTGCCGAATGGAGTCAGCCATATACAGTAATCCACTACCAGCTACAGTGATTTCCTAAAGTATTCATACCCCTTGAACTTTTCCTCACTTTCCAACATTCCAGCCACAAATTTGAATTCATTTTATTGATATATTATGTGAGCAACACAAAATAGCAATATTTTTGAAGTGTAATAATATGTGCTTTATTATTTTTATGCAAATTAGAAATCCCAAAGTATGGTCTACATATGCATTCAGACCCATGTACTGTGATATTCCTAGACCACATACTGTGTGTCCAATTGCCTTTAGAAGTCACCTCATTATTAAATAGTAGACTTAAAGAAAATCTACCATTAAAACCAAGTATCACAAACCAGGGGCACTTATTCATAGATCCACGCTCTGTGACTGTGGTAATCTTCTTATGTGTTATCTATAGTCTCCTTCCTTCTAAAATCAACTTTTAAAATTATGCTAATGATCATGATGGGGCTATGGTGGGTGTTTCCAGAACCCCTCAGTGATGTCTTTTCACTGGCTGTTACAATGAGCAGAACAGGTCTCCCAGAACACACCATCCCCAGCAAGATGGTGGCAGCATCATGCTGTGAGATGCTTTACTACAGCAGGGACTGGGGACATGGTCAGAGTTGATGAGAAGATGGATGGAGATAAATACAGGGCAATTCTGAAGGGAAACCTCACTTGAGACTGGGATTTAGGTTGACCTTTAAGCATGCTACAGTGGGAGGGTTTACATCAAAACATATTCATGTGTTGTAATGGCTTCAGGTCTAGACCTAAATCCCTTTAAGAACCTGTGGTTTGACAATTACTGTTCACAAAGGTTCTCCAATCAAGAACTTGAGTTATTTGTTATTTAGAGTTATGCAAACAAGAACATGCAAAACTTCCAGCCTCTAAATGTGCAAATCTGGTAACTACAGACCCCCAACAGACTTGCAGCTAAAGGTGGTCCTACAAAGGAATGACTTTTATGTGCACCATACTTTTCAGTTTTTAATTTGCAAACATTTGCCAAAGCATGCATCATTTCCTTTACATATTAATATAGATAGAGTCATACTAAGACAAAGCAGAAGAGAAAAAACGATTCTGTTCTTTTCAGCTCACCTCAATTGCTGTCCCAGCCCGCTGGTGCACGGAGTATCTGAGTCAGAGTTAGTTCATTTCATAAGAGAAGAATTGGTTTCCAGCTCTCAGTCAAATCCTTACAGTATTTTAGATAAAAACAACTTTTAATTCATATCGACTAAAACATGTACAGTACTAGATGCCATGACAAATAAGAGAGCTTAAAACAGACACGTCAGATCGAAAAGATCCTTAATCATAGTTCGTTTGGATCTGAAACGCGTCAGTTTTTAACTCTTTTTTTTTTTTGTCATGGCATCTAGTACATATGTATAGTCCATATGAAATATAAGTTGATTTTATCCAAAATACTGTAAGGTTTTGGCGGAGAGCTGGAAACCAATTCTTCTCTTATAAATAGTCATACTAAGGCTGCACTCACAACTCATTATTGCTCTTCGGTGAATGCGCTAAGTTTATCAAAATATATGTAGTAGTAGAAGAATAAAGCAAATATAATATAGAGATACGTCTGCCCTTTAAGCAGCTGGAGGTTAGGTCAATGGACCCCTATTTTTTACTTAGATGCTAGAGGTTATACCTGCATATATTGGACATATATCACATATCCTTTGGTCATGTCATCAATATCTGAGATGGAAGATCCCTTTAAGGCTGACTGCATTTTTGCCTTGTAAAAATTGGGTGGGTTCATAGCTCCAATATTGGATCTTTGTACCATTTATCAATCAGTAGAACCTCTTCTTCATACATATAGAAAGTTTATATGATAATCAGAATAACGCACTGCACCTCTACAGTATATAGTGCCTGCCATGTATGTTTTCCTAAAAGGCACAGATGTTATGCTGACGTAACATCTTGGAATAATCTTAGCACTGGATGAGAAAATCATATGACAAAGGATATTTTGTGCATTTTACTGTTTGCGATCCCGGTAGCTAATTAACCCCTCAGGGTAAGCTGTTTATGAAGAGGAATTGGTGAGAGACTTCTCCTGTCCCCTAGGCACACATCCTGACTACTTGCCTTGCACTCAGCACACCTTATAATTCTTCTTTAAATACTTAACACAACATTGAATATTATCATTAACTTGCATGTTCCATTGCTGATCAGAAGATTAATTGAAATGGGGTCTGTTCAGTACAGTCAATGAGGCAATGCAATAAAATATAATAATGTGCGTAATTTAGTACGCGTGGGTTATTCTAAAAGGCAATCCATGTCAATTAGACTTGAGATAATTGGCTGATCAAGCTACAGCACAACGCTGGACTAAGAATGGACACTGAAACTTTGCACGGACATTTCATGGAGCTGTACAGAGAAGCCCACATCTACTACAAGCAGTGCAAAATACAATATATGCAGTTTGCCTATGTAGTCTGCAGGGGGCGTCACATTCAGGATTTCTGGCACCCCTTCTTCATGAATCTGGCGCTCCCTTCGCTGCTCTGAAAAAGAGAGCACCACAATTCTTTTGGTGCAGCTTTAACATGGGGCATGCAACACACTTCTGTCAGACTTTGTATGATAAATGTGGCGCACGGTACTACCGGAGCAACGAAACGTTTAGTGCGGCTATGACACATATGTGTGCCGTTCAATACAAATGTGTCTCAGACACTTATTAAATACTTGTGCAAAAAGTGTGCACTCAATAGAATGTGTAAAGTCAGAAAACTGGCGCAGGGGGTTTGAAAAATCTGGGCCACTGGGATAGAGCAGACAGCAGAGGCAAGTCATATCACTGAAGCCTAGCTCCCATTCAAGTAAATGATGGGACTTAGTCGGAATCAGTCGTCCGAAGACCACCCTCGAAATCCCCAAAAAGTCGGAAAAACACGTCGAAAATGCAGCCGCGGGACCTTGGTAAATAAGCCCCAATGTCCCACATTTGTTAAAGCATTTGCGCCAGTTTTCTGTCTGACTCTGCACTGAAAAGAACGTCCAAGCTGCTTGCACTTGTGTTTATAAAGTATCTGCGCCAGTTTTATGTCACAACAAAGGACCCTGGTATAGGACCCTGGTATACATATGTGTTGAGGGCTTGAGAATTTCATGGCTGGAGGTCTGTCTCTTTATAAACTCTACAGAGCAGTATCTAAATTGGCAATTGGTTTAGGTAGCTATGGGCCCCGGTCGGCCGATCAAACCTCCTGTATTATAATCCATTACTGTTGTGTACTACTATGTGATTATAATTAAGAACAGGGCATCTTGTCACAAAACGCATTTTTTTAAAATTAGATTCGAAGATAGTCAAGGGCACAGATCTAATAAAGTAGCTATGTGATAAATATGCTAAAAAGTCAATATTAACACATACAGGCGGTCCCCTACTTAAGAACACTCGACTTACATACGACCCCTAGTTACAAACGGACCTCTGGATATTGGTAATTTATTGTGCTTTAGTCCTAGGCTACAATAATCAGCTATAACAGTTATCAGAGGTGTCTGTAATGAAGCTTTAGTGTTAATCCTGGTTCTTATGACAACCCAACATTTTTAAAATCCAATTGTCACAGAGACCAAAAAAAGTTCTGGCTGGGATTACAATGATAAAATATACAGTTCCGACTTACATACAAATTCAACTTAAGAACAAACCTACAGACCCTATCTTGTATGTAACCCGGGGACTGCCTGTAATGTGGTTTCAGTGTTGGGGATGATGGAGTTTACATCAAATAAAAAAAAATATATTGGTGTCATCACATTTTTACATTAGTTGTAATTGTTTAGTGCTAATGCTGCAAAGCTACTGAAATCTACTATCCTGCCCTAAGTGGTTTCCATAATTTATTACATTTTTTAAAAACTTTGACCTTGCAACTTTTGGATCTGTTGACTCCACAGTCCAGGGATTATACATGAGATATAAGGTGACAAAGCAAAGGATCCTGTGACCTCTAAAGAGACAACACACCTTAGATTTTCCGAGAATGTATAAATAAGAATTTGCAGTACTAAAGGAATTGCCTATGACAATGTTAGGGTAAACATCACACCATGTAAAAATGTAGGTGGGTTTCCTAAAAGCGAAACATCTGCATATGGGGGCAGAATTTTAAGGGTATCACATCTTATTTTCTCATCAATTCAGAAACCAATGTAGTCTATTTTTGTACACAGACAATTAGAAAAATGAATTATCAAATAAGAATCCTAGGCTTTACCAAAGCATCCTGACATTGTGTATGCTCTCTACATAAACCTATTTATCACTGCTGGTTTGGTAATTAACATCAATTGAGTTCTACTCCCATTATAGGAAGAAGATAATATAGTCCCCAGTGTCTTCTAAGAAGGCTTCTTTAATTACCGCATGCTATTCTTCTCTATGAACGTTTTCTGGGTGTCATAGTAATCACTATCTTTATCACTATGTTAATGATGTTGGGTTGAAAACCCCAGAGAGGATAGGGATGAATGTTGAAACCATTAAGTCCATGATGATTTCTGCTTCTTCTATCCTCCCTTGTGTTTCTGATGTCACAGTCATGCCATAAACATGAATAAACAGTGATAGAAGTCCATGTCCACAGTTTGGAAGCATTTGCGTGTCTAATACAAACATGATATGATTATGTAACCTCCTTGTAAAATCCTGTTTATAGCGGATGACCCTGGAGGTTTCTCAGCATAAATCAGAAGAAAATTATATTTGGTTAGAAGAAGATATCATGTGTTTTTTACACTTAATCAGGCTTGATAAAATGCTATTACACATCCTGGAACTTCTGTACTAAATGTAATAAGTAGATGACAATGTTCCTCTGTGTGCAGAGCATGTAACTGCTTAGTTACCCTCCGTGATGGCATGAATATCACCACATTGTAAAGGGGTCATACAGAGACAAACTTCAAGCTAAACTGCCCCAAGGTAAAAGGCAAACCCTCACCTACCTTGTGAAATTGATGGTAATGTTGTTTCTTTATGTGATTCGTTTATGAGTCTTGTTTTCCTTTAATCACTTTAGGTTGGATGGTGCCCCGTGCAGCATCCACTTCATCATAAGAAACACATCTTCTAAATCCACATAAGATGCAGCCTACTTTGTGTCCTACGGTCCAAGCAAAAACTTTTTATTTTTTGCTTGTTCACTTATATAATGTTCATTTTCTGTTGGTAAATGTGGGCTTGTTTTTTCCAGGTCATGCTGTATTTTTCAAAGGTTTAAATAATTTGTTAGTTTGATTTATTCTTTTGTATGCAGAATCTTCTTAAAATATTTTTAATCACTGAGCTAAGAAATATATCACTAGGTCTCTTTCAAAAATAACAGACTGTAATCTTGCAATAAACGAGTGCCAGAAAAGGCAATAGCTTGAAACTATCACTTTTACTATCTGCCAAAAGATTTTGCAACCTAAAAGTAATCTGTAGATACTTAACCCTCACATATCTGATGAAAGCAGGCCCAAAATTTAAAATTGGGGCTCTAATTATGTGGCAGGATGCATGGGACAGCTAATTAGGTCTTTATGTCCTCTGGGTGTTATTGGACATATGGACTGGACGGATGCTCTTATATCCAAAATCTAGTGGAACTTCTTCTTGAAATATTGGAATTTTTTTCAGTACTCACATAACACTAAAGAGGAACCCATGCAGCTTCCACAAAATTATCTGGTTTCAAGAGTGAACCCATCAGGCAAATACTTTGTGCGGACAGGTCAGAGGAGGAGTAACTTCTACATGAGTTATTGTGCTTATGAGTCTTGACATAATGTGAAGAACATAGATACTCAACATAACACCAAGTGGAAGTTAGGAGAGCATGACTGGTAGTAATATTCGAGAAGCTGAGGTTGTGAAGTTTAGGCTTCGGACCAGTTTAGTTTTCAAGTTGTGAATGTGGAATTCTCCATTGGAATTCATCTTTACACAACCTGGAAAGGAAAATTAATTGGGTGAATTTACTAAAACCACAACAAATCAATTTAAGTAGGGGTTGGAATTTCACCTATAATGTTCTACAGGAGACGTCACTCCCCTAATGTAATGAAATGTGCACAGCATCTTCTTTCCCTTTACTATTACATTTTCATTGTTATGGTTAGTATTATTGAATATCACTTCCTCACGACTGGACACAGGTGGTGCAAGAATATCATTATTTCATTTGCCCAAAAGAGAAAGCTTTTTGCACATAACGGCGAGAGTCCTAATATTATATTCAATCGAACGTGTGCATTTTCCAGGTCACAAGAAACAGACCATTGTTTGTGGCCAGTCTGACATTGGGAGGTGAAAGCCCCTCACCCCATTGATGTCCATAGGCAGTGACTGCCCAGGCCTGCACAGTCTTTTGCGGGGCGGGCAGTTGGCACACTCCCAGTGTGGTGAAGCATGGTGCATTGTGCACGTGCCCAGTTGAAGGCTATGGGGACGTAAGTTAGCTGAAGTTTGTGCCAATGCTCTTTGCAGGACAGTGCCATGTGCAACCACACAAGTCACACATACTGTAGCGGAGGACATTAATGCAATGAATACCACTGTAATCCCTATGTCCAGGAGCCATCCATGTCATAAATACCCCTTAACGGCCTGGCCTTATTTTGTTTTTTCTATTTTTCACTCCCCCACCTTCAAAAATCTATTACTTTTTTATTTTCACATGTAAAGAGCTCCGTGACGGCTTATTTTCTGCGTAACAAATTGCACTTCATAGTGACTGTATTTAATATTCCATTCTGTGTACTGGGAAGCTGGAAAAAATTTTCAAATGAAGTGAAAATGGTGAAAAAAGCTTTTGCACCGTTTTCTTGTGGGCTTGGATTTTACGGATTTCACTGTACATCCCAAATGACATGTCTACTTTATTCTTTTGGTCGGTACAATTACTGGGATACCAAATTTGTATAGGCTTTATAATGTTTTCATACATTTACAAAAATGAAAACCTTGTGTACAAAAACTTTTTTCTTATTTTGCCATCTTCTGGCACCAATAACTTTCTCATACTTCGGTGTACAGAGCTGTGGGTGGTGTCATTTTTTGCAACTTTTGATGACGTTTTCATTGCTATCATTTTTAGGACTGTGCAACCTTTATTGATTTTTTTTTTTTAATTGATATTTTCCAAAATGGCAAAAAAGTGACATCTTTGACTTTGGGCACTATTTTCCGTTACGGGGTTAAATGCAGTGAAAAAAAAAACTTTATTATATTTTGATAGATTGGGCATTTTCGGACGTGGCAATACCTAAAGTGTTTATGATTTTTACTGTTTATTAATATTTATATCAGTTCTAGGGAAAGGGGGTGATTAGAATTTTTAGGGTTTTTTCATTATCATATACTGCCATACTACAATATGGCAGTATATGGGGATTTTCCTCCTCACTCATTACAATGTGCTGATAGCACATTTAATGACACGAGTCAGCTTCGGGTCTTCGACAGATCGGCGCTCCCAAATGACGTCAAGGGGAGCGACGATCCTCGGCAAGATGGCGGGTGTTATCAGTAGGTCTTCGCTGCAATATGCAGCAAAGACTTACCGGCTTTGGAGAGGGCTCAGCCCTTGAACCCTCTCCATGCACCAGGACCCAATGCGCGCTGTATTATTACGGAATGCGTCGGTAAGGGGTTAAATATACTACATACTACATAACACATGCAAACGCTACAGTGCTGTAAAATTCTAATTAAAATGTAAACCCATTAAAAATTGAAATGCCAGTGTAGATAACTATCTAACTAAGCTTTACTCTGTGTCTCATAGCCCTAAAGACACTTTGTGCTGCCATATGGTGCTCCATTGGGATAATCTCTCCAAAATGATACTGGCCGAAAGCAATCTTTTATATAAGATGAAATTCTGTACACACTATGGACAATTTACTCTGGTTACAAGAATTACTAGTAGGAAAATATAAACTGGACGTTTCAATAAAAATGTTTTTTTAATTTCTTGAGCCCCCAATTGGTAGTGTGTGAAGCATGGAATGAAAACCCACTGCAGAAGATTTATTAATTTGCGTCTTTATTACCCTTTCTCATATTTTAAGACACCAGTACTTGTGCTCATATGTGCCCTATGCAATTTTTAATGAATTTGGTGTTAATAAATGAACTTGAGTGCATATTGGAAAAGCTATATATTGACTATATGTATAATATCCCTATGGAATACTATGTAGAGATTGTAATCGCTCCTCTTTGTGTTTTGCTCTTGAAGGCGATGATGAAAATACGCTGTGTATATAGCTTGTTTGTATTCATGAATAATGTATGAAATCCTACTGCAAACTGGCAGCTGTAAGTCTTCCAAGGAGGGAGAACTGCTGGCTTGTAAATAGATGACTCTGGGGAAAGACATTACTTGAGCTGAGAATTAATGAAACGACAAGTCTATGCCATAAATATATTGTTAATGTGCAATGTGCAGACAGCACATGACAGCTCAACACATCATAATTACCCAGCAAAGAATTACTGACCAATCAAATCCCTTTAATAAGCCGTTCTCGTAGACTGCATTATCTCTCACCAATAGCACAATGAATGAGACGACCTTGCAGAAATGGCTTATTCTCATTGGTCATAAATCCAGCCTCTCCACCTACAAGAACCATCATTTACTATTTCCCATTCATTTATAATTAGAAGCAATAATGAGGTTTCCTGGTTTACTGAACCTAAATGAATTGTTAGCAGATTATTTATATGAAATATTAGCATTTTAACAAATTGAACTTCATAAAGGAAGACTTCATAAAGATTCTGTATATTTCCATAGAGTCTTATGATGTTACAATACATTGCTAATACAGACAGTGATGTCACAGTACAGGGATAATACTCATACACACAGTGATGTCACAGTACAGAGATAATACACATACACACAGTGATGTCACAGTACAGAGATAATACACATACACACAGTGATGTCACAGTACAAGGATAATACACATACACTTAGTGATGTCACAGTACAGGCATAATACACATACACACAGTGATGTCACAGTACTGGGATAATACACAAGGTGAGGTGACAGTGCAGGGATATTACACACAGCAATGTCACAGTAAAGGAATATTACACAATGATGTAACAGTACAGAGTTAACACACACAGTGATGTCACAGTAAATGGATAATACACACTCTGGTTTCACAGTACAGAGATAATTCACACAATGGGGCACATTTACTTACCCGGACCAAGGATTTCCTGTTTAACGACAATGCACTCTGCTGTGATTCAATAAGATTGTGCACCTGATTTCTTGAATGTCTTGCTTCCCCGGTCAGGTCCACCGGAGTTCACCATCTTCCTCCCGGTTTATGTAAGTGCATTGTATGCGACAATTTTAAAGTTAAACCCTGCGGTTTGTCCGAATCAGTCGTATCGTTCGACGGCACGCCCCCCGATTTGTGTCGCATTAAAGCCGCGGAATATACGACTAAAGTAAATAAAAGTAAAGTAATTAGCAAATAAGCCCCAATAAGTGTGACAAAATCCGTTACAGAGGGCCAGTCAATGGATTTTGATCCAGTAAAAATATTGTTAACAGAGACCTCTCTATGCATTCTGGTTTTGTCTTATTTATACGCATGATAAAACTTTTTTTTTAAATATTCATGTTCACATGTTAAGGTTATAAGGATCCCTTAAAAGTCTAAAAGATACAAAGCAATAAATAACAAACAGCATATGATGGAAATGTTACACTTTATTTGTTCAATGCTAACATTCATATGTTTTACGCATCTTAAAAAACTTCCAGCATTCAACAAATGATTTAGATCCCAAATGTTTTCAAGGTGAAAGGTGTTCCACAGATTGCAGTTCATATGCCCTTTCTCTTGTCTAAGGATATTTTTATATATAAAATCATAGCGCCATCTTGTGGACATAGTTGCCACATCACTGAGTATGAAGATTGTGCAAACAGCTTTGGAAGGGTTATCCATGGAGATGCCACAGGCATAGGGGCACATTTACTAAGAGCTTCACACCAGTTTTCTGTCGGACTTCGCACATTCTTTGTAGTGTAAACTGCTTGCACAGGTATTTAACCCCTTAATGACCTAGCCCTTTTTTTTGTTTTTTCATTTCCATTTTTCACTCCCCACCATCAAAAATCTATGACATTTTTATTTTTACACGTAAAGAGCTCTGTGGCGGATTATTTTCTGTGTAACAAATTGCACTTTGTAGTGATGGTAGTTAATATTTCATGCCGTGTACTGGGAAGCGGGAAAAAATTCCAAATGTGGTGAAAATGGTGAAAAAACACATTTGCATCATATTTTTGTGGGTTTGGATTTTACGGCTTTCACTGTGCGCCCCAATTGACATGTCTACTTTATTCTTTGGGTTGGTACGATTACGGGGATACCAAATTTGTACAGGTTTTATTATGTTTTCATACATTTACAGAAATTGAAACCTCCAGTACAAATTGTTTCTTTTTTATTTTGCCATCTTCTGGCGCTAATAACTTTTTCATACAAGTGTACAGTTGTGGGTGGTGTCATTTTGTGTAACTTTTGATGAAGTTTTCAATGCTATCCTTTTTAGGACTGTACAACCTTTTGATAACTTTTTATTGAATTTTTTATATTTTTCAAAATGGCACCAAAGTGCCATTATTTACTTTGGGCGCTATTTTCCATTACAGGGTTAAACGCAATGAAAAACCGTTATTATATTTTGATAGTTCCAGCAGTTTCTAATAATGTACTTATGATTTTTACTGTTTATTTATATTTATATGACTTCTAGGGAAAGGGGGGTGATTTGAATTTTTAGGGTTTTTTTATTACAATTTTTTTTTAACTTTTTTTATTTTTACTATTTTTCAGACACCCTAGGGCAGGGTTACCCAAACTACGGCCCGCGGGCCACATGCGGCCCTAGGGCCATTTCGATCCGGCCCCCGACACTTGGCGCGCCAGCGCCGGGCCCTCACGGCCTGCAACAGTCGGGCAGGAGCCTCCGTCCGTCCGGACAGGAAGCTCCTGCCCGTCACTGTATAGTGATCGATGCGGCCGGAAACGACCGCTCGAGCACTATTACTGGAGCGATGTGGCCGGAATACAACCCCGGCGCACATCGCACCATGAACTAGGCTGCGCGGCAGCGCGATGACGTCATCGCGCGGCCGCGCATCCCTTCCTGCCCGGACGCGGCAAGAAGATAGAAGACTTAGGTGAGTACAGGGTTTTTATTTTTTTTATTAAAGGGCAGTAAAAAGATTGTGGCGACTGGGGACTAGTATAGTTAGTTATGAGGGGCAGAATAGGAAATAATTAATTATAAGGGGTAGAATAGGAAATAATTAATTATAAGGGGCAGATTAGTAAATAATTAATTATGAGGGGCAGCATAGGAAAAAATTAATTATAAGGGGCAGCATAGGAAATAACTAATTATAAGGGGCAGAAGAGGAAATAATTAACCCCTTAACGACTTGGCCTTTTTTAGTTTTTTCACTTCCATTTTTCACTCACCAACTTCAAAAATCTATAACTTTTTTATTTTTCCACATAAAGAGCTGTGTTATGGCTTAACAAATTGCGTAACAAATTGCACTTCATAGTGACGGTATTTAATATTCCATGGCGTGTACTGGGAAGCGGGAAAAAAATTCCAAATGCAGTGAAAATGGTGAAAAACCACATTTGTGACGTTTTCTTGTGGGCTTGGATTTTACAGCTTTCACTCTGCGTCCCAAATGACATGTCTACTTTATTCTTTGGGTCGGTACGATCACGTGGATACCAAATTTGTATAGGTTTTATAATGTTTTCATACATTTAAAAAAATTAAAACCTCCTGTACAAAATATTTTTTTTTTATTTTGCCATCTTCTGGGGCCAATAACTTTTTCATACTTTGGTGTACGGAGCTGTGGATAGTGTAATTTTTTGCGAATTTTGATGGCGTTTTCATTACTATAATTTTTGGGACCTTTTGATCACTTTTTATTAATTTTTTTATATTTTTCAAAATAGCAAAAAAATGCCATTTTCGACTTTGGATGCTATTTTCCGTTACGGGGTTAAACATAGTGAAAAAACATTATCATATTTTGATAGATCGGGCATTTTCAGACGCGGCGATACCGTCATTTTTTTTACGTTTTACCTTGCGTTTGGCTGGTATAAACCTGTTTATCTTTCGTTTCTAGAAGTTAGGCACTTGTGAAATGGATTAACTTTAACTTGTTTTGGGACCGCGGTCCGGGGTCGTTGGGTGAAGACGCACAATGCGTTTTTGGGTCCGTTTTTATTTGTCATGCGTTTTTGACCAGTTGGAATGTAAGAATGGCTCAAACCGTCAAACGCATCGTTTTTAACGGATCGAAACGCACTAACTAAAAACGACCCAAAAACGCTAAACGCCACGTGTGGCGTCACCCTTTCTGCGGTCTTCCTCCCGTGCGAAAGCGCGGTAGCAGAACCCCGGAGACTTAGGCGCGTTCACACGTTGCGTTTGGACTTCGTTTTCAGTGCGTTTGAACACATATACAACAGGCGGAAGAGGTTAATTTGCTTATTACATTACCATTTACGTTGTGACTTTACAATGCATTAACCCCCTTACGCGTCTGCCCGTACTCTACGGCGCAGAGGTATAAGGGAAGTATGAAGGGGCTCATCACTGGCTGATCTCTTCATAGCAGAGGGGGGCGTTTTTGCATTTTTGCAACAAACCCCGCCGCTAATAACCGCGTCCGTGCTTTTGCACCGATCGCGGCTATTAACCCTCTAAGCGCCGCCCGCACAGTCGCGGGCGCGTTAAAGGACTCGGCGCGCGGGCGCCGCCATCTTTTTTTTTTCGTCAGCCACGCCCCCGAACCGTCACTCGGGGGGCGCGATCGGTTACCATGAAGCCTCGGGTCGTTCTCTTGACACAGGCCGACCTGGTTTTTATGCAGGTTCGTTACAGTGACCAGTGCTCATTGTAATTAACACCTTCAAAAAGCCATATATTGCAATACGAAGTATTGCGTATATGGTAGCAGCGATCTGACATCTAGGTTTATGTACCCTAGATGCCTAAAAATAGTGAAAAAAAAGTAAAAAAATTTAAAAATAAAAAATTAATAAAATATAAATCAAATCACCCCCTTTCCCAAACTGATATAAACATAAAAACATAAAAATCACAACATATTAGGTATGCCGTCCCAAAATGCCATCTATCAAAATATAAAAACGGTTACGGACGACGGGAAATGGCGCCAAATGTCCGAAATGCGACTTTTACACCTTTTTACATAACATAAAAAATGAATAAAAATGACATCAATAGTCTCACAGACCTCAAAATGGTGGCAATGAAAAACGGTGCCTCATTTCGCAAACAAATGACCCCTCAACAGTTCCGTGCGCCAAAGTATGAAAAAGTTATAGCCAGAAATGGCAAAATTTTTTTTCTTTTTTGTACCATTCGTTTAATTTTTGAAAATGTATTAAAACCAATAAACCATATAAATTTGGTATCACGCGATCGCACCCGAACCAAAGAATAGTAGGCGTGTTTTTGAGTGCAAAGTAAGTCGTAAACTGAGCCCACAGAACGACGCATTTTTTTTCAATTTTTCCACTTTGGAATTTTTTTTCAGCTTCGCAGTCACCAATGTTAAAATAAATAACATTACGGGAAAGTAAAATTTGTTAGCACAAAATAAGCCCTCACAAGGTCTGTACACGAAAAATGAAAAAGTTATGGATTTTTGAAGGTGGAGAAGCGAGAAATGAGCGAAAAACCCTCGCTTCCTTAGTGTTAAAAATGCGCGTTGACGTGCACTTTGTAACCAGAAATGTTTAACGTTATGTATTAGGCAAATAACCCTCCCTCAGAGCTGTTTGTATCTGCGTTTTAAACGCAATGAAAATTCGCAGTAAAAATTACAACACTAAGAGAGTGTTTGCCTAATACTTACTGTTAAACGTTTGAGTTTACAAAAGCATGCGTTAACGTTGTTTATGCGTGTGTTAACGCCTGCAAGCGGAATGAGCTGCCGGTGTTTGCGGTACAAACGCAATAGAAACTCCATAAAACGCTAATGCGATTGGGCCGAGGCCCGCCCGGGGACGCTGCTTTGTGCTGCGGTTCTGCGTCTGCAACGCAGAACAAAGTGCTACGTGTGGCATCCAGCCTTATGGAGAAGATATGCGGTTCGTTAGCTGGTGCCACCGTAACGCTTGTCTGCATTTGCAACCCAGACAACCGCACCCACCAGTGGCAAGCCGAAGCCCGTCGCATCACGATGTCCCAAGCGTGGTTTCACACGTTTGCGTTTTGGGGTCGCGTTTTTCGTTGCGTTTGAAACGCATATCAACAGCTGATGAGCGGCGATTGCCTAATTACATTACCGTTACATTTGTTAACGTGTGTGTTACGCCTCCTTTCACATCGCGTTACGATGCGGTTTGTAAACAATGTAACATTGAGTAATTGGCAATCGCCCTCTTCGCTTTTGTATATGCAAACGCATGAAACGCAGGTCAAGCGCAACATGTGACCCGCGCCCTCAGGGTGATGTCAACAACATGGCGTTTTTGGTCAGTTTTTGGCCGTTGGCTGCTACAACCTGTTTTTATATCTATTAAGATCTTGGGAAAACTGGACCAAAAAACCCATGGCGGATCACCCTTTGGCCCGCGGTCACACGTACTGCAGGCGTCCGTGCATAAAACTTGACGCTTAGTATAGCATAGTAGGTGGTCCTCGTCCTCAACGCACACGCCGGATGCATGTGTTTCCTGGAACGATGTGCGTTGGGCCGATAGCGTTATGTGGACGCCTACGTACGTGTGGACCACGGCCTAATGGTTATGCCACCCATGGCGGTTTGAACCCGTGTTTGGGTCCGTTTTTGAGCATTCCGTTAAAAACTGGCAATGTGGAAACCATCAGTTTTTGACAGGTTTTATCTTAATTAAAACTGGTCAAAAACTGCTGCTTTTTTGGATGGACTGCTTAAAAATGACCAAAACGGGTTAGACCCATGTGGGCATCCCACTAAAGATGTTTAGGGGGTGAAAACTTGTAAAGAAAAAAAAAAGTGAAAATGTCCCCCAGGGGACTTTTAAGACCTCATGGGGCTATCATACAGTAAAAACCACACACACACACACCAAAATGATTACCTTTCCGTGCTCCGCATCTAGATATCGATGGTGAGCGCTACAAGAACACCCCCCGCAGCCCACACCCCTTCTGATACATCACGGTCGACATCTGATTGGTCCTGTACTCGATCGACGCATTGGGCCAGTCAGTGCAGACCTGGCCATGCAGCGATCTGTGAACATTTTTGGGCAGATCTTTCTAGCCCAACGCTCTCCAACATTGCCATTTTATGATTGGTGGTGTTGGAAGAGTTGTGGCTATTGATTATTTGTGCACCTCGTCCTCACAAGGAATCCACGGAAGGCACTTTCTAAGTAGTGCTGATGTCAGGCAGAGTTTCATCATGATTTTAGGGGTGCTTGGCGCCGTGGCAGAGCTGGACAAGATGCCATAATCGATATTTTGACTATGCACTATCCTTAGCACTCATCCTTGGGTTCCACTGTGAGGTTAAATGCTCACTCACCCCTAGATATTCATGGAGGGTGTGTAGGGCCCTCTCTGAGGTTTCTACTGTACTGATTCTACAATGTTTATTGTGCAAAAAATAATGTAAATTCCGTACCCAAATGCCATGTCTCTCCTTCTCTTCCATCCCTGCCGTGTCTCATCTTGTAGATAATTGCCACGTACCCCGGGAGCAACGGCATGATTTTTTGGGTGGTTTGTTTCCAGCAGCATGATTGGGAAAATACTTCTATCACTACATGACAAATTTTGAGAAATTGCAAGTCAAATTTTACTCGACACCTCCATTCAATGTGTGTTACATTTGAGCTAGATCTTATGGTTCCTTCATGAAGGGTTGCCCTTTCCTAATATGGGTCACTACTCGGGGGGTTCTTCCCTATGTACTGGTACCCCATTGACCCCCACACACAGTCTAGTGAAAAGGTGCTCCAAAGCTAGATTTTGCTCTTCCCTTCTCAGCTCTGCTGTGTGCCCAGCCTGCCATCCTGTCAATTTTTGGCACATGTGTGGGTATTTCCATACTCTTGACAAACCCACATCATAATTTCGGGTGATGTGTCTAATGTGACTGATTGGGCACAATATAATAGCCACTAAATTACATATTTAGATAACAACGCGATTCTCTGCTCTGCACATTTTACTTCTTTAGATTTGGAAACCAGCCTGTTGGGGGTTAAATTGCTCACCACCATCCCCAGAAAATTCTTTGAGGGTTTAGGTTTCCAAATGCTGTTCTCGGGGTTTCTATTTCCTGGTACCTCACGATGAACATACAACACATGAGAAAACGGAGTTCCAAAAGCAAAATTTCGCTCTCCTGTCCCTTCTCAGGACCCTGCTGTGTGCCCAATTTTTGGCACATGTGTGGCATTGCCGCTCGGACACCTTCAGAGTGATTTCGGGGTGTTTGTCTGAGTGGCAAATGACTGGACACAAGAGATTAGGCACTAATACAATTTGTGAGAGATAAAAATGCATTTTTTCTTGGGCACCATCCCTTTGCATTAGATTGTTTCCCAGCATGTGGGGTTTTAAATGCACAAACCAACCACAGCTAAATTGCTTTCAGGGGTCTAGTTTCCCTGAGAAATGATTTACGTTCACAGAGTTCTCAACTCATTGCTTGATTTGTAGAGTTTGATATATTAGGTTCAGAAAAGTTCTACTTGTGTGGGGTATATAGCACATACGCCTTTGTAGGGCACTTAAAACTGATGAAAAGTCTGACAAACCAGAATACATGGGGCACTTTACTTACCGTCAGGAATCAGTTCACCGAAAGTGCATTGTCCGACGATCGTTTACTGATTCAACGGGCCCGATATCCTGCATGCGTTCTTCGTCGCTCACATCACGCTCAGGCCCCCCCCCCTCAATAATCCATTAGCGTGGGACTGCCCTTCTCCCACCCCCTTAAATTTTCTCCCCCTCCAGTGCTGTTTAATTTAATATTGTGTGTAAAAATGCATGTGGCAAAATCTTCCTCTTTCAGCTGTTGTTTGTGTTTTCAAACGCCAAGTGGGAGGGCCCTCTCCGAGAGCCCGTTCGCTGTCATTACTTCCATTTGTGTAAAACTAACTGAACGCATGCATTAATGCACTGTTAGCGCCCTGAAACAATGTTAACAGTAATGTCTCATTCGGCCAACATCTTTCACTTCATCAACTGGTGAATGCGTTTCACAAAACATGAAACCCAGCAAAAAACCACCTTATGACGCCGGCCCGGTGCCTCCAGCTCATTTACATTTGTTTATTATTTTTTGAAGCTATATCCTTTTCTTTATACACAAAAACGTTTCCACTTAGTGCATAAGTCAGGTGTATCACAAGTGCCAGTGTATGAAAGAATCGCGCCTGATTCGAATCACAAAGCACCGTGGGTGAACCCGGCCTCACACATTACATACAGGATAGTTCTGTCCATTTGTTGTATGTGCAATGTCCAGAACCTACCTATGGCTCTAGTTGTCAACAATCCTATCCCAATGACTTTTTCGCAATACAACGAAAAAAACAAAGCTGAAACCGAATTTTAAAAAAACCCTTATTACCGTACCTGTAATATTGGGTATGGGGGGGGGGGGGGGGTGCATTAATGTGTGTGATAAGACTTTAACAATGCCTACATACGAGAATATACATTTTTATAAAGTCAGTGAGGGTCCTTCGTGCTTATAGTTTGGAGACCGGCGGTAGGGGGGGTACAAATGGTCCACAAATACCAAGTACGAAAATGTTAAATCTTGACAAGATCTCAAAGCTTGCTTCATATACACCTGGTTTTTGCCTTGCATAGTATTTTCAATTGAATAGTCCTCTGAATATTCACTAGTACAACTATCGGAGGCCTACAACGTGATCTAAAAATTTGGCAAATAATCTTGCTGGATGACCTGGTGGAAAACTTTCAATTAAGACAGGGTCCAAGTCTGCGAGTGCTCCCAGATTGCTACGAGAGAAAAAACGCATTTTACCACATTGCAATCTTAAAACAATTTCCTTCCGTTATACTCGAATATAAGCTGGCAGTACCTAATTCTAACACAACACTGGAAACCTAATACCAACGTCATTGTTTGTGCACCGCGCCGGCATCATGCAGGGACCTGAAGAGGAGCCCGGCACCGAAACAATAAGGAGGACCTACCGGGGCTCGGAAATGTTAGCAAAGTTGTTACATTTTTTTTTTTAGACCTCGAGTCTAGGCTGTATTTGTGATGAAAACCTGGCTTATATGAGAATAATATACGGACTCGGTATACCCGGAAAGAGCGGCATTTAGATTACTTAATTGTACGTTTAGATTTACAGAATTTGCCTGGAAACTGTGCATGCACACTGCAAATTAGAACAGCAGGGCCATGTCAATGATTGGTGGGTGCCTCACGTTGTGTGTGTCATGCGGAAAATCCAAATTAATAGGATTTCTATGTGCATTTGCATGGAGATTTTCATTTAGGTGGTCAACAGTTTTTATTCTAAATTCTCCACTGCGTTTTTTTTACCAGTTTTTTGTTTCAATTTCACTGGATCGAACATCATTTCAAGCAAATATCGCATCAAATCCACATCATTTTGGTCAGATTTTTCACTTTACTACGGTGGTTCATGTAAAAAAAAAAAACACTGAATACAGGGGTCTTCCTATAATTTAAGATTTCACTAAAATCCCTGTAATACATATAGGGTATATAAAAAGTGTATATTAAAACCAAAATAAGAACGTGGAATATGTTTTTAAAACCAAATGCGATTTTTACCAGTTTTGAATTGAGATATTGGTCAAACGCCTGTTTGTCACAACCCTTAGTCATGGCAGAGCCGATAACACTGACATCTGGTGGCCATCGTGAATTACCTTTACTGGGTTCAAACAGCTTGAAAGGGGTGTCCGAGAGTTTCCGAAAAAGAAACTATAGCTGGCCGGGCGTCGGGCTGCTCACAACAATCAGATACTTACGCTTCCGTGCCCCTCCGTTATCCAGCGCTGCTGTCCGCTGGAAGGCTGCATGCAGCGCTGCTCCGGTGGCCATGTTTGTTTACATGGCGCCCGGACCTGAAGGTAAGTACATCTTTTATTGTTTAGTCAGCCTGCTCCCCGGCCAACCTATAGTTTTTTTTTTCAAAACTCGGACACCCCTTTTTAAGGACACCATCATCTGTCTCTGGTCACTATTTCTGATCACTCTAACCTGTTTGGACAGCTCACAGGATCCCATCCCAGCCTTTAATCCTAGTGTAGTTCATACAATTGTCATTTTAAATCTCTATTTTTTATCATGTAAATGAGGCTGGTCACATGATCGGCGTTGATGTCACTCCGCCCTCCCCCTGCTCATTTCCTGTGTGTAAGGATAGTAAAACATTGCTAGTGTTGTGCTGCACTCTGAACTTGGCGCATCCTCCTCAATTACCCAGAACACAGACATCAGTCTACACAAGCCTGACATGTCTGCTATAAACATTTAGGACACAGACAGCAGCTACACAGTACTGCAGTTCTCATTATCTCAATTGCTTAAGTTTACAGGCATGTAAAGGGACAATGAAGGGATAAGGCAATGCTTTCTCTAATGGCTGGTTCTGAAACTCTATATTATTTAGGGGTTAATTTTGCCTGACGGGTTCTCTTTAAAGAGGACTTTTCACCCTAAACTACTACTCCTAGACTAAAACCAAACCGCAGCAGTGTTTACAAATGATAGGTTATGGAACCTCCAAATGCGAAACCCTGCGCGGCTGTCCGTGCAAATACCCGGAGCGCTCTCAAGCCAAGGTCCGGGCCCACGGCCTGACTCTTCTCCCTGACCGCCCCGGCTCACTCCATGATTACGCCCTAACCCCCCCTTTAGTGAAACTGGAAGTTAGCTGTGACCAACTTCCGGCTGCTGCCCGCCTCGTGTCCTCAGCAACTTATTGCGCAACGCCCGTCGGCCTCTCATACACCGTAATGAAGCTCCTACACCCATCCCACCCCGGAAGCGCCTAATTTCCCGTCCCCTCGCGCGCACACCAGAGCACTACTCGTTCAAATAGCGGACAGCCCACCCTTAGTCAGCCGCCAGACCTCCATTAGTACTGTTTCATCATTGGCCTTGATAGAAACTTATGCTTCTCTCTCCACTTTACTAAGGGTTGCTACGGGCCTTCCCACCCTGTCGCGAGCTACTTAGCCCCGTTTGCTACAATACACCAATCATGCTATAGTTTAGTGTCTAATTTTATGTGCGAGGTCCACGACTTTTGACCTACTGATTTACATATTAACTGTATTATAATTCTTTGTAACGCTCCCCATACTTGTCCCATATTGAATCTTTTTGTATCCTGCAATTAAGATACGCCTATGTCACCATGTCATTTCTAATCAATATGATATCAGTTTGTGTTCACATTTTCAGTTTTGATAAAGGCCGTAAACGTTCATGCATGAAAACAAATTTTGGCCATAGTTTTTAATAAACCAATGTCTGCATATGAGTGCTTGGTTACATTGTAGATATTGTATTATCAAAATTAAATTTTAAAACAAATGAAACAGGTGGTAAGCCGAAAAATAACGGATTGAATATTACAGGGGAAATATCCCCATTCATCTTTGTCATACAGTACAAGTCGTAACCTCAATAACTAGCAGGGCTTTGCAGTGTGTAGCTTTTTATTAAAGGTAACATGTAGGTTGATTTTCAACCATGTGCCGCGACACCTGGTCCAGTTTGTGCCGCGGAAAATTCCACAAACTATGGTCTCCATGTTATGTTTTCCCGCAATGCGCAGCGATGCGCAGTCACGGCTTCCTTACAATGTAGGAGACGGTGTACAATAACACTGCGCAAGCTTTAAACTGTCGCAGCAACAAAATGACGTCACCGAGGCCGGCGCATCACCTGCAGCGTAGATAACCCCCGCATTTTGCCCACCGCCAGTAATGCCCACCAATAGTCATGACTATTGACTTTTGCCTAAGATATGAACGTTGTTCCGAATACTCAGAATATGAGCTAGTACTTTTAGTACTCCATCCAGATACTGCATATACAATGAGAATGTTCAATGAGAAATACTATAGTCATGAGGCTGGAGTACACAAGTAAACCAAAAGCCGAGAGAGGAGAGAAAAACTTTCATATGCTCATTGCCATGTACTTCTCATTGTACCCCTTATCTGCAGTATATGGCCACATAATAATCAGCACCATATACTAAAACCAGGAGAACAGAACATGAGAAGAGCTTCGTGTGTGTCTTTCCACCATTCCTGCCAGATATCCCTTTTTGTGTTTATCGAAACAAGCCCGGTTTCACACTGTAAAAGAAATTTCGAATCTATAATATTATTAACTCTAGTTATATACTGTGTTTTTATGTCATTTTTGCTGCTATTTTTTGGTTGGTGGGTGCTCCCCTGAATTTTCTAAGTATAAAAATTGTGCCGCTGAAAAAGTTTGAACATCACTGCTCTAAAGTACCACTTGAATTATTATTCACCTGACAACCTTGTCCAATTTCATTTTTTTCTTCTTCGATCAGTCCCCCCCCACCCGAAATACAGTATTTTACATGGTGAAGCCTGGAGATGGTCTCATCAGATAAAATAACGTGGGTGGTAACTATAAGACATAAAAAATGTCCGGAAAGGAGGAGCGAGACAGCGCTGGCAGATGAAGACCGGGAGGTATAGCTCTTTGATGTGTTGTTTCTCCCTTCTCTCCCTCCTTCTACGGACATTTTGAAACAGAAGAGAATTTATATTGTCCTTGGTCTGTTTACCTGCATGTACAGTAGTAGAGGTGTCCATCTTTATTAAGTTGCTTTGCAAGTTCCAGCGATGGTTTGGACAAATAGGTTTTTCAGTGATGACCACAATAAGTTTTTGGCTTCAAGTGTTTTCTAAGCAGCTTCCAGCACTTGACAAAAGGAGGAAGTAGAGGCTAAACATATTCTACTCTTAGTATTTACAATAATGTTTCCTTTTAGAGGTAACACAATGGGACAGACATTTACTATATGTGTGTAGAACTCTTGAGAAGTTGTGCCAGGAAAAGCTTGTTTTCCCTGCCTTAGATAAGGTGGGGTCATTTACTGAGTTTGATGCGCCTTTTTTTAGTGACTTTTTGATGCATTGGGGTATTTGCGCATTTGGAGGTTTGTGTGTCAACAGTTGATCTGCCTAATTTTCTTTGTATTGTCCTCCTTACAGATGGTTGGGCCCTAGTTGAGACATTGATTTGCGCCTTTTGTAGGTTGCAAATATTTGCACAAAGAACACGCCAGTCAGGACCATGCTAGGAAAGGCAATGGTGGATTTGTGCATAATGATAAGGCCTAAAAAATGCCAAAGACAAATCGAGGCAAAAGCGCAAAAAAGCTCAAGGAATAGAGAAGATAAAATAAACACCCCCCCCCCATGTTTTAAGAACTGTTTCATCAGACACTTTTGTGTCTTGTCTGGGCAAGGGGCGGGGCTCAATTAAAAAAAAAATAGGGGGGGGCGAGGCTTATAATGCACCATAGTAGTGCAAAAAAAAAACCTACAGCAAAAGCAATATTGCACATGCATCTTAGATGAAAAAAGGGTCAAAATACAGTAATGCACCAAACCTGACAAAATGGAATCATATGGGATCCTGGACTGTTTTGTGAGAAATTCCAGATATCATAAATGGGGAGTCACCCCATATTTAGTGTCACATATGCATAGGATCCCTGCATGGCTTATGAACAAGATCACTTGTTCGTAAATATCTTCTGCCAGTGCGTCCTTATACCTTAGACGTCCAGGGTAAAACTCGCTGAGCTCAGTGACTTGGGCTCCTAACTGTGCCTCTCCATCTGAAGTATTCCTGCTGTTATAGCCAAGGTCTTTAGGAATCTGGTAATAGAAGACTGATGACGTTTTACCACAATTGGAGCAAACAATAATATAACCTTATTATCCGATACTAATTATGGCACTCTATACCAGCCAGTGTTGTAGGAAACTTGGCTTTTTTTTCTTCTCCTCAGGTCAGGTGTAGTACTGCACCTATCCCTAGCTCAGTAGTCCATTCGGGCAAGGTCATTAAGAAGCCTGGTGAGGTTTATGCGACTTAGTCCAGGGACCATTATTTAGTATACTGGGTCGTAGATGAGCGGCTCCCTGCAGCAATAGCCTATGCTCATCACCTAACCCTGCCCCTTAAACTGGAGACATGTACCCACTATCACTCTGCATTTACAACGCTGCGCGATGGGGGTGTGCTCGACTGAACAGTTTGCGTTGCATGAAACATTATAAAGGTAGAAGAGGTGGTAGTGCATGTATGGGACGTGGGATGCCTTTTAGAGCTAATCCTCAAGTCCCACTATCATTTTGAATCTTATTTGCCCTAGTCCTAACATGTAAATTTTGTAAAAGCGGCTACTGGGGCGTGGAGTGCCGTACATGAGGCTACATGTCGGCTGCTAATCCAGCCCTAGTATCCTCTTTGCTCCTCCTACCCTGAGATCTCGGCCGCACTCCTTCTAGCTGCCGTCCTCGCCCGAAAGCCAGAGTTCTGCGCATGCTCAATAGCTCCGGCCTCAGAGCTGTGGCTGTGCACCCGCGGACGCTGCTTCCTGATTGAGGCCGTGCCGCACGAGTAGGAGGAGCAAGAGACTACTGGGGCGTGAGTTGCCTCATTTCCGCTACTCCACCCCATAGCTGCTTTGCTAAATTTTACATATTAGTGCACTAAACCATTCAAAAAGATACGGGCTGTTGAGATGCATCTAAAAAGGGCTTTTCTCACGTTCCATACATGCACCTACCCCCGGTCTATCTTATAGGTAAAATCGTGGTGGTCGGTTCCCTTTAATAATATTGGCCGGGCACGGTCCCGCTCCTTATGTTTTGCATGTAAATGCAGTGCAGCGATACGGTGACTGTCCCCTAAATTTGGGGTGAAGTGATGGAGCAGAGGGCCGAGCGTTCTTTAGTAACCATTAAGGAGCCACAAACCAGCTCTTTATATAGTGAGTGGAGCCTAATGAGCGCTCACTAATAGAGCCGACTTCCCATCGCTACTTTAGAACCAAGCAAATCATGGGTGATGTAGACTTGCGCTTTGTCTGCGCTTGCAAAAGTAAACGCATACAAGCCGCGGGCCGATCACATCTGCGTTTTTATGGAACGCTGCGATTGGGAACGAGCCGCTGGTGTTTTGCATTAAAATTAACGCAAAAAGCGGCCGCTCATTTCCCGTCGCAGGCGTGTCCAATAAACCCACCAATGCGAATCGGCTGCGGGCCGCCACGAGGGGCGCGGCTTTGTCTGCGTTTGCAAGTCACGACATGCGCCACATCGGACATCACCCATAGCCCAATGAGCGCAGAACTATTCATTGTGGTTGTTCTAGAAATTCTGACACAGTGCAAGCTACGGTCACAGGCGTATGTATATATCTGTGTAAATATAAAAGCCAACCATTCCCAGAGATTATCATGGCATTTCAGATAATTAAGATTCTAGTTTCATATACATAATATCTAATAAACATATGTATTATATTGTGTAAGACTACACATAATTACCTTTATAATACCACTGCAAGTGCAGGTGTGATGAGTGACCCCAGGGTCTGTGCTGCTGAGCTGATGGCTATTTGGTCACGATGATCCGGAGGGGGGCGACACTAAGAAGCCGCAGAGGCGATGCATATTGTGTACGCGTGGGGCACTATGTAGATTCCATCGATTCGGGGCTTTACCCTGATGATCTGCTCCGAGGTAACACAGGAGATAGCTCATCAAAGCTGGTGGTGCCCATGTAACGAAAACAACGCTCTCCATGTTGAGTCCTGGACCGTCTGTAGGGAACACCGTTCCTAACAATACACCCGCGCCATGACCTTCCGTGAATGTCATCCCATATGTGATCAGTCACGTGTGAGTGGAGGGGGTCAGACTCGGATGGCTGCTGCGTGTTTCACCCTGTGTGTTCAGCCGCATCCGTTCACGGCAGGCGGTGTATACTGATTTTTATTTTTTCTTTTAAAATAAGGTGACTAAATCTAAGGTTTTCTCTTTTAAATTCTAAAAAGGTGGTTTTTGAGAGATCTGCCTAATTGCTTGGGACAGTTTGCTATGGCGTTTCCGCCAGTTTTTTTGCGCTCTCACATATGTTCTTCTCTCCCACCTATTATTACTGGTCAGGGACGAAAAAATGCCTTTTTCCTTCCCGTCTGCCTCCGACTCTTCTCGACGAAAAGGGGCGTGGCTTTGGCGGGATGGAAACTCAGGCCGACCAAGTACTAGTGTCGCGCCCTTTTTGGGCGGTGTACTGCCCGGAAGTTAGACCAAAGAAACTGGTCTAGCAGGACTGTTGGACACATTTCCTGGTGTCTCGGGCAGATTTTGTCCCAAGACAGACAATAGTCTCGGCGCCAGAAATGTCCTCTGCCCAGCTCCACAATATTAAATTTTGTCCTTGTTACCGAAAGCAGGTCGGTAAACAAGCCATGCAACACCGACACTGTAAGTTCATGTCCCCCACTGTTTTGTTAAAAACCATGTTAACATGAACGAAACGCAACTGGGAAAATCTTTCGAACAGTTTTTTGCTTGTGTTGGAAATGCATGCAAAACGCCCTGTGAATGTAACCATCAGCCGCATTGCATGTGCTTTGTTGCAACGCCAAAGCACAGACTTCTTCTAAGATCACCTATTGAAGTAAGATTGTATTTGTGTGGATTTCTGGAACTCGACGCTACAGGAATGCAGTCCTCATAATCTCCTCCCTCTGCACATTGTTTTCCGCTCTCCTTTACGTTCTTGTCCTACTTCCCCTGCAACATTTTGGCAACTGTTTCTCTTTCCCCTTATACATTGTAGCACCCGTCCTTCCTCCCTCTCAGTCACACTTTTGCTTTTAAGGTTGGCATACACTTTCCGCTGTGTTTGGCGTTCATAACCTACGGTAGCGCACAGGGGTGGTCCATCGGCCCATCGCATGTGTTTTTCCATAGAAGCGCCTTCAATCGTGTTATTGATCACATGTTTTTTCCTTGAAATGCACATGCAATCAGTCCGCAGCACTAGCGGAACGTGTTACCGCACCCTTATGATGGGGATGGGAATGATGGGGAACTGTGAGAATCTTGTACCTTCTGTAAGGAGACATCTGCATTCATTCTTGGACACATCCAGCCTCTTCTTCATTCACTTGTCATAATGACCTCCTCTGTGAGCAGGGTATCAGCATCTCCTACAACTACACTCCAAGGTAAACAACTGAGAAACCAGTGTAACCAAAGTACGGACTCATATGGCTTTCAGCCACGTGGAGAGAGGCAGCCATTGCAGCTCTGAGGTAACTGCGAGTGATAGCAAATAAACTCTGGAATATATGTAATGAGAAAGATAATAGCCTGATAGAAACCTTTGGCTACATTACAGTTATGTGGTTGTTACCCCTTAGAATAGAAAAAATTAAGGTAATCATATGCTGTAAATGTGGCTCTTCCCGAGTCACTATAAAGGGCCATCATGGACAGAAATTACTTTTCATATGGGTACTACGTGAGGCATATAAATTATTATCCATTTATTGGAAGGTTCTTTAAGAAGAGGCTTTATACAGCGTCCCATGGTTACGTAGGTTCAGTCGTTTTGCTTTAAGTTGAGAAATCTGTATTAAGTCAGAACTGATATATCTCTGTCCCTGGGCGCACATTTACTTACCCGGTCCGCTGAGTTCAACAAAAGTGCATTGCACCGTGTCGCGATTCACAAAGATTGTGCGCCCCATATTCTGCTGTGCGCTTGCTCGCTCAGGTCCGCCAAGTTCCTATTGATCAAGCATAGCCGAGTGGGAATGCATTGGTCACAAGCCCCCCCTAGTATTAGCCCAGCAAGCCCACACTAGTATATAGCCAGCCAGCTACCCGGTAGTGTATACAGCCTGCCAGCCCCCCTGTAGTATACATCATCTGAGAGCCGCGCTGACCATCAGAGCTGCGCTAGCATCATGGCGAGTTATATTTCATTTTTTTAAATGACTCATGTATAAGCCTAGTGAGTTTTTCAGCACATTGTGTGCTGAAAACTCGGTTTAGACACAGTTTATACGTTAACTAAACTTATTACGTAGGGGACTGTACAGGAACAATCTTACTACTCATAGACACAGCATGGAACCAAGAGTACTACATAGATGCATTGCTAGACCAAGTCTGCAGTGTGGCGGGTCCTGTCCAGATTGTGGAGAGAATGCATGCATACACTTGATACATTAACGGCTAAGCAGATACTTTGTCTATGTTTACTCTGCCTACACACACTGATGACGTTCCATCAGAGGCGCTTCCACCGCATCATACATTGTGGTGGTGTGGCGCCGCACGGATGGACGGGCATCTCCTCCACTGCCTGCCAAAGAGAATAGGAACCAGGGATCGCTTGGTTAGGTGAGTTCAGAGGTTATTGATTTTTGTTTCATTAATGCTGCCATTTAATTCAGGTGACCCTCTGGCTGCCAGTGACTTACTAAACAGCTAGGTAACCGCCTGCATCCCAAAATGCTGCTGTATCTAAATTTAAAACAATTATCCTTTTTGTAACCCTTAACATATACTGTGGACCGAGCATAACTAAGGGCAATGGGAGCGTGGCTAGCTGCATATACGTTGGTTGCTTGAGGCCTAAGGCAGATTACATGTCAGTTATTTCAGTTTTAATCTGTAATCGCCACCAGAATTTGATGGCGCTATATAAATATTTATTATTAATAAACGTTTTTTGGCATTTGTTAAGACATATCCATCATCAGTTTAAGGGGAATTCTCATCTGGGCATTAATTCCATTTAATTATATATATAACAGTGTCTTTCTTGCTTCCAATTAAGATTTTATTAAAGATATGTGAAAGAATTTCCTATAGTTATCTTATGGTCCCTGTAGAACAAGACTGAGTCCCTGGATACGGCCACCTCTCTGGAGTGATTAGGCAGGACCAATCGTGCATGCCTTTCCACCACAGCCAGGTGCATGGTGATCGTATACAAGAACCTATCTTTTTTCCTAAGGGGACACATACTACAATTTAGAGAAATTATCTTACCACGTCAATGTTCATTTTTAATAACATCCAATTGACGAAATGTTTAAATATGAAATGATTAAATTGTAAATGCCCAGATGGGAATACCCCTTTAAAAAACTGCATGCTGTGAATGAAGCTTGCACTCAGAAAGGTGTCTAATTCCCTTACGAGTACTAGGTGTGGCTTGCCTGTGTATAAGCAGGGTTGCGCCGTATCCATATTCTGGTCTAATCTTAACAGGGGTGTCCAGCACAATCCTGCGCATGGTCCAAACTCCCCCTAATTGTGTGTTGCATATGCCTAGTGGCACTGCGCCACAAATCGCACGCGACACGATGGTGGTGCAGACACTTCTTAACCCCTTAACGAGGCGTGCCGTGATCGTAACGACGCACCGGGTGCGTGCATGAAGATGGCTCATGGGCACCTCCATCTTGTGAAGATCATCGCTACCCCCGTTAAGTCCATCGATGAAGATAGTTGTCATCTTTAAATACCCAAGGCTGTCTCATTTTAACCCATTCATTGCAATGGCGTTTGCACATTGTAGTGAATAGGATGAAATCCCATGAACTGCCATACTCTAGTATAGCATATACGGGTAGGATTGATCAGTAACCCTAGGCAGGGGTACCCAAACTTTTTACATAGGGGGCCGCTCACACTTCCCCCTCAGACCGTTGGAGGTCCGGACTAAAGTCTAAAATAAAGAGGGTACGTTGCCCGCATCCATAAACACCTGGCCCCCCCTCAATTATTATTTAATATACCGGTACGCATGCACCCCTTGTGAACTATTTTATTATGGCCCATTATTACTTAATTTACTGGACCTCTCTCCATGAATTATTGAATATGCCCTCCCCCCCTTAATTACTAACCTGCCCCTCATAATTAAATTATTTCCTATACCCAACACCATTAATTATTTCTCATGCTGCCCCCTCATAATTAATTATTCCTATGCTGCCCCCTCATAATTTAATAATTTCCTATGCTCGACCCCTCATCATTAATTATTTCCTATGCTGCCCCCTCATATTAAATTTTGACTAATCTTCCCCTCCTATTATTAGTTCCTATTCTGCTCCTCTTCTAATTAGTTAGTTCCTATGCTGCCCCTTATAATTTATTTTTTCCTATGCTGCCCCTTATAATTAATTATTTACTAATCTGCCCCTCATAATTAACCCCTTCCCGACGCGCGCTCCCGGTTCCGTGCATGGAAGGGCCTTCGCGGCCCCCCAGCCCTCCCACGCCGGTAAGTCGGTGCGCATCTTGCAGCAAGGCTAACGGGTAACACCCTCAATCGTGCTAGCACCGGGAGCGCGGGTGTTCTCACCTCGATCGCGCCGTGCAATGCTGGCCGGCGGGGTGTTCAAAGATTATGGTCCGCGCCTGCTTGCTTGTTGTGGATCGGCTGCTCGCTCAGATGACGTCACGCGGGATCGTCGATCCCGCCATGGTAAACCACCTTGGTGTTTCCGAATGACCCGAGGACTACTTCGTTTAAGCCTATGCATTAATCTTGTGCTAATTGCGACATTGTAAATGCATTGGGAGTAAATTCCACATATACTGCAAAGTACTGTATTGTATGGTCTGATATAGTGATAGGATCGATCAGACTACCTAGGGGTTAGAGTGCACCCTGGTATCTGAAAAATGAGTAAATTAGTATATAAAAAGTTTCAAAAAAAGATTAGATAAAAAACCCTAAAAATTCACGAATCACGCCCCTTTTTCCACTATAACTGTATATAAAAATCAATAACAGTAAAAATCATAAACACATTAGGTTGGATTTCTATTAGGCAATAAGCAGGTGTCATCTCATCTCTCGTCAATAGTTCTGTGCTTCCTTTGATCTCTTGGCTAGAAAATAGCCATAGGATGATAACAAACAGCTATTCTTGAATGCCTATCAGTATCGTTCTATACTATTTGATTTCTGTTGAATCTGCTGGTGGCTGTTTTCTTCTGCAGTGCAGGTCCTTGCCAATTCTGAGCAATTTTTGTATGATACACTTGCGACCGTGTGTTCTGCGCTTAGTGGGCGCCCAATCCTAGCAACGGCTAAGTGGCAAATGCAGTAGGGGTTGGATTTCTATTAGGCATAACTCAGTGTCATCTCTCCTGCATAGTAAACTGTGGCTTCCTTGTATACTCTTGAATTGCTAGAAAATAGCCATAGTGATGATACAAGAAACCGTCTTGAAGTACAGTAGCGTTCTATATATTTATTTCTGGTTGATGCTGCTGGTGGCTGTAGTTTCCTGCAGTGCATGTCTTGCCAATTCTGAGCAATTTGTAGTGAGGACTTTTGCGACCGGCTGTGTTCGCGCTTAGTGGCCGCACATATCCTAGCAAAAGCTTGAAGTGGCAAAATTCAGTAGGGATTTTGGATTTCCTATTAGGCAATAACTCAGTGTCTGTCATCCTGGCATAGTAATGTGTGCTTCCTTTGATACTTGTGCTAGAAATAGCCATAGGAGAATACAAACAGCTTCTTGAAGCCTACAGTACGTTCTATATATTTGATTTCGATTTCTGGTTGATCTGCTGGTGGCTGTAGTTTCTGCAGTGCATGTATTTGCCAATTCTGAGCAATTTGTAGTGAGACTTGCGACCGCTGTGTTCTGCGCTTAGTGGCGCACATATCCATAGCAAAGGCCGAAGTGGGAAAATTCAGTAGGGGTTGGATTTCTATTAGGCAATAACTCAGTGTCATCTCATCTGGCATAGTAGTGTGCTTCCTTTGATACTTGGCTAGAAAATAGCCATAGGAGAATACAAACAGCTTCTTGAAGCCTACAGTAGCGTTCTATATATTTGATTTCTGGTTGATCTGCTGGTGGCTGTAGTTTCTGCAGTGCATGTACTTGCCAATTCTGAGCAATTTGTAGTGAGACTTGCGACCGCTGTGTTCCCATCATCATCTACATGCTAAACTATCGCTCTCACACAAGTAGGAGCAGGCAACCGATATAATCGAAACGAAACCGATGATTTGTCGCGGCAAGTAAACATCAGCCATCATGAATGTTTGGCGCCACACGCAGACCCGGT
>WNYA01001806.1:15022-59014 GCA_019512145.1 Engystomops pustulosus | reverse complement strand
TGTGTGTGATGTATTATTATATATGTATGTGTGATGTATTATTATATATGTATGTGTGATGTATTATTATATATGTATGTGTGTAATATACTGTATAATGATGCTATAGATGCTTGCACAGTATTACAGTATTCTATTTTGTAGCATTATTATGTGCACTAATGAATATTTGCTTGTTTATGGTGTTGTTATTGTCTGTACAACATGTGATGTCGGTATTATTTTATAGTTCTATCGTGTCACTGATGTGTGGGGGGTTTATGACGTACTATATGTGTGTATTAGAGTAATGTATACACGGTATAGCTATGATATCAGTATTATCTGTGTATTTTGTAGTAATGCATGCTGCATAGAGCGGTGATATTCTGGCACACTATGGCGGCATTATCTGAGTATTGTATAATGTTATTATGTAGATAATATGGCGGTACTATTGGTGTATATATAGCAGTGATACTCTCACACTTATATGATTACTATAAAGCTCTTTGTGGAGGTATATGGGAATTATATGCGGTATTAGCATGTTATAGCTCTATTATATCATCACTATATGGCAGTAGTATTTCACCCCTGTGATTTCAATATATTATCTCTGTATTAGGAGAGGGCAGGGGGTCTACACCTGGTGGGAGGAGAATATGTGGAGCCCATTAGGGGGCCCCATCCACATCACTGACAATGAAGACCCCCTTATGATCCTGTAGGAGACCCCTCAGATGTTTGTGTCCCTTCTACAGACAGTCCAGGAGGAGACATCAGCTGGTAAGCGAGATGACCCCCCGGGACCTCCAGAAAGACCACGAGGGACCCGAGGATGTGACGTCTCCTGCAACAGCGTTAACCCATTAATGGGATGGGAGGGCATCTGCACCTGTGGGGGGGGGGGGGGGCTGCTGTCACCCCGGGAGGAGGCTCAAGGTTAATTTCTGTTTTCTATTTTTGGTTAAATTATCTTTAATTAATTTCTCCCAGAAGAAGCATCTGGAGAACCAGGACGGAGCAATAAATCATAGAGACAAGTGAGATACCAGAGACGTCCACTAGAGGCGCCGAACACCAGAGGACTGTATACAAGGAGCAGCAGGAATAGAAGGACAACAATGGAGCCAGCAGCGCCCCCTACAGTATACAGGGGAGTATATACCGGTTATATGGGGGGGTGTTCTGGTTATATGGAGGTGTATACTGGTTATATGGGGTATATAGTGGTTATATGGAGGTGTATACTGGTTATATGGTTATATATACTGTTTATAAGGGGTATATAGTGTTTATATGGGGATACATACTGGTTATATGGGGGTACATACTGGTTATATGGGGGTATATACTGGTTATATAGAGGATTTACTTGTTATTGTAGGTTTATACTGGTTTCTAGGGGGGACATACTGTTTATATGAGGTATATTTGGGGTTATATGATGGGGTGGTATAACTGTTTATAAGCGGGTATAAATATAGTGGTTCTATGGAGGTCTACTGGTTATATGGGAGTGTATACTGGTTTATATGAGGTAATATACTGTTATATCGAGGGATATACTGGTTACTATGGGTACATACTGGTTATATAGAGGGGTATACTGGTTATATGGCGGTATATACTGGTATATGGAGGTGTATACTGGTTAATGGAGTGTATAACTGTTTATTGAGGTATATACTGTTATATGGAGGTATACCCCATGTTATAAGGGTTATATATGGTTATATGGAGGTAATACTGGTTATAATGGAGGTTGTACACTGGTTAATAAGGGGTATATATGGTTATATGGAGGTATATACCTGGTTATATAGCGGTACATTACTGTTTATGGAGGTGTTACCGGTTTTAAGTGGAATATACTGGTTACATAGAGGTGTATCCTGGTTAGTAGAGTTAATACTGGTTGTATATGGAGTGTTACTGGTTATATGAGGTGTATAACTGGTTATATGGAGGGGTATACTGTTAATGGAGGTGTATACGGTTACATAGAGGTGATTACTGGTTATATGGGGTATCACTGGGTATATAGCGTGTATACTGGTTCTTGGAGTGTATACTGGTTAGTATGAGATGTGTATATGGTTACCTAGAGGTGGATACTGTTATTGGGGTTCACTGTTTATATAGAGGTGTCTCTGGTTTAGATGGAGTGTATCCTGGTATATGGAGGTGTATCTGGTTATATGGAGGTATATACTGGTTACATAGAGTGGATCTGGTTATATGGGTCTACAACTGGTAATATGGGGTATCACTGGTTATCGGGAGGGTATCTGGTGTATATGGAGTGTATACTGGTTATATGGAAATGGAGGTGTATACTGGGTATATGGAGGTGTATACTGGTTCTAGGGAGGATATACTGGTTCTAATGCGTCATCTACTGGTTCTATAGAGGTACTACTGGTTTATCCTTGAGGTATAATCCGGTTAATAATGGGGTATCCACTGGGTATACTGGGGTTACACCTGTTTATCTGGAGGGTATACTGGTTCTATGGAGGTGTATACTGTTTATGGGGTGTCATAACTGTTTATATGGAGGTACTATACTGTTATATGGAGGTGTATAACGGTTATATTGGGTATCACTGGTTATATGGGGTAAATACACTTGTTATATGGAGGTTATACACTGGTTTATATGGAGGTATATACTGGTTATAATTGAGTATATACTGGTTCTATTGGGGGTATACACTGGTTATATGGATGTGTATACTGGTTATGATGGGGGTATAACTGGTTATATGGAGGTATATACTGGTTTATGAGGTGTATACTGGTTTATATGGGAGGTGTATATACTGGTTATTATGGGAGGTATATACTGGTATATGAGGTTATACTGTTAATATGGGAGGTGTATCCTGGTTCTATGGATGTATACACTGGTTAATGGGGTGTATACTTGTTATATGGAGGTGTATACTGGTTATATGGAGTATATACACTGGTTATATGGAGGTGTATACTGGGTATATGGCGTGTATTCTGGTTATATCAGGTGTATACGGTTATATTGAGGTGTATACTGTTTATGTGGAGGTGTATACTGGGTATATGGCGGTTTATACTGGTTCTATTGATGTAGGGGTGGATACTGGTTATATGGAGTATATACTGGTTATATGGAGGTTTATACTAGGTTATATGGGTCATATACTGTTTATATGGGGTATACACTGTATAATGGAGTATATACCTGGTTATATGGGGTATACCACTGGTTATATGGAGTATATACTGTTATGGAGTATATACTGGTTATCTGGAGGTGTAATCGGTTATATATGGGTATATTACTGGTTCTTGGGGTATATCCTGGTTATATGGAGGTACTACTGGTTATATGGAGGTGTACTATCGGTTATATGAGGTGATATTATGGTATATGGGTTATACTGAGGTTATTGGCAGGTATACTGGTTATATGTGAGGTAAGTTATATGGGTTATATATAGGGATATAGGTTAATGGTTACATGGTTATATGGAGAAACGGTATATGGATACATGTTATAGGAGGTTATACTGGTTATATGGAGGTATATGGTTATAGCTGGTTATATGGTATATGGTCATTACTGGTTCTCTGTAGGTTATACTGGTTTATGGAGGTATATACTGGTTATATGGAGGTGTATACTGGTTATATGGAAGGGTATACTGGTTATATGTAACACTGGTAAAGGGGTGTATATGGTTATATGGAGGTGTATATGGTATATGAGGGTATACTGGTATATGGGAGGTGTAATACTGGTTATATGAGGTATACTTATAGGGGTAGATGGTTATACCTGGATGTTATTTTATGCTATGGCGGGATCATCCTGGTATATGAGGTGTATACGGTTATATGTAGTGTATACTGGTTATATGGAGTGTATCTACTGGTTATATGAGAAGGTATATGTTATCTAGTTATAATTGGAAGGGTATCTGGTATATGGGGTGTTACTGGTTATATAGAGGTGTATACTGTTATATGATGATAGTATCTGGGTTATATGGAGGGGTTAATGTATATGATGGTTTATATGGAGGTTTATGGGGTGTATATGGTAGAGGTGTAACTGGTATATGGAGTTTACTGTATTGGGTCTTCTGGTTACTAGTATAGGTTAGGCACGGTGTAACTACTTGAGTTATTACTGTTATATGGGAGGTGTCAACTGGTATATGGAGGTAATACTGGTATATGGAGGTGTTAGGTTATATGCCCCGACGTGCTATATCCGTTAATGGGAGGATTCCTGTACCACCTAGGACCGTTTTCTGGTTATAACGTGTTGGAGTTATCGGAGGTATAGATGGTTTATACTGGAGTGGGTATACTGGTTTATGGAGGTGTATAATGTTATATGGAGGATTAATTGACTGGTTTATATGGAGGTGTATACTGTTATATGGAGGTGTACATTCTGGTATTATGGATGATGGTATGGGTGTATACTGGTTTGGGGATACATGGTAGAGTATATACTGGTTATAATGGCAGGTTATTCTGTTTAGGAGGTATATCTGGTATATAGGAGGTGTATCTGTTATATGAGAGTGTATCTGGGTTTGAGTAATATGTTGAGGGGCGTATTGTTATCCTGGGGTATATTGTCAGGATTGCTGTGGTAGTGGAGTGACTGGTTATATGAGGTGATATATCGGGTTATATGGAGGTATATAACTGGTTATATGGAGGTGTAGTCATTTTTATTAATTGGAGGTATTACTGTTATATGGAGGTGTATACTGGTTTATGAGTTAATGGTTTCGTAAACTGGTTATATGGAGGTGATTTGGATAATATTTGGTTAGTTATGGAGGTGTATTGTTATATGGAGGTGTATACTGGTTATATGGAGGTATACTGGTTATATGGAGGTCGTTATTCTTGGTTATATGGAGGTTCGGATTATATTGGTTATATGGATTTCATATAGGAGGGGGTAATTCTGGTTATATAGAGGTTGTATACTGGTATATGGAGGTATATACTGAGTATATGAACTGGTAGATGGGATATACTTGGTTATATGGGGTATATACTGGTTATATAGAGGTGTATACTGGTTATATGGGTTATACACTGGTTAGTACTCACCAGGGTGGTGTCATCCTCGGGGAGGGATCGGGGGGTGTAGCTGAAATTGGCAAAATTCGGATCGATTTCTGCCACGGTTGGGATTCCTTTACTCTCCAGTTTGTTTGTTTCCTCCTCACAGACCTGGAAGAGATGACGACAATGAGGGGATTATTATACACTGATGACATCACAGCCGCTGGGGAGCACTGATGACATCACAGCCGCTGGGGAGCACTGATGACATCACAGCCGCTGGGGAGCACTGATGACATCACATCTGCTGGGGAGCACTGATGACATCACATCTGCTGGGGAAGCACTGTGACATCACATCTGCCTGGGGAGCACTGATGACATCACATCTGCTGGGAGCACTGATGACATCACATCTGCTGGGGAGCCCTGATGACATCACGGGCCACTGGGCGCACTGCTGACATCAGTGGGAGCAATGATGACACACAATCTGCTGGGGGAGCACTGTGACATCACAGCCACTGGGGGCACTGATTAACATCACAGGCCACTGGGGAGCACTGATGACACACATCTGCTGGGGGAGCACTGATGACCCATCACGCCGCTGGGGAGCACTGATGACCATCACAGCCGTTGGGAGCACTGATGACATCACAGAACCACTGGGGAGCACTGATGACATCACATCTGCTGGGGGCACTGATGACATCACATCTGCTGGGGAGCACTGATACTCCATCCACTGGGGAGCACTGATGACATCACAGCCACTGGGGCGCACTGATGACATCACATCAGATTCTCCCTTGTATCTAATTGTATCTGAGCAGCTGCTGAATCTGGTCTCAGCCTCACATCTATATATCTCACATGTACCGCAGCTTAGATACACTGAGGCCGGACTGAGGATCTGGGACTTGTAGTCAGAAAGTTTTGAGCCTCCCTGCCTCGGCTGCAGTAGACTCGGGGGTCTCTAGTACGGTGGTCTCACAACACCCCCAAGGGATGAGAGAAAATCACTGGTGCCACCAGCCATAGACAATGACATCCACAACTACACAATGGGGCAGATTTACTTACCCGGTCCATTCGCGATCCAGCGGCGCGTTCTCTGCGGTGGATTCGGGTCCGACTGGGATTCACTAAGGCAGTCCACCAGGTGGCGCTGCTGCGCTGAAGTTCCCCGGAATGCACTGAAGTACACCGGCCTATTCCTAGTGAAGGTAAGCGCGTCCCAAGCGACACTTTTCTTTTTTAAAATGCGGCAGTTTTTCCGAATCCGTCGGGTTTTCGTTCGGCCGCGTCCACCGATTTCCGTCACGTACATCCCGGCGCCGATGCGCCACAATCCGATCGCGTGCGCCAAAATCCCGGGGCAATTCAGGGAAAATCTTCGCAAATCGGAAATATTCGGGTAACACGTCGGGAAAACGGGAATCGGGCCCTTAGTAAATGACCCCAATGTAACAATGTAATGACAACAACACAATTGCTGTTACTTAAAGGGGCTGTGTCACAAAAGAAAAAAAGGGGCGGGTATGTGGACGGAGGGGCGGATCTAACAAGCAAGTGGCTGCCATGAAGTAATCCCACCCTAATGGGACTAAGGCTGCATTCACACTAACATATGGGGGACATATATATTCGGCCGACGTATATACGGCCGATATACGTCCCCAATAGGCAGCAATGGGCCCGCACGGCACCGTACCGTTCCGTACCCGGGAAAAAGAAAGGACCTGCCCTATCTTTTCCCGTAATACAGCGCCGTGCGCCATAGGTTGCTATGGAGAGGGGCGGGGGTGAGCTGCGCTCACCTCCTCCTCCTCTCCCCGTAGTGGTTATATGGCAGTGGCAGTGTGAATATAGCCTAATACTTGGTCGGGGCAGATTTACCATAAAGTCATCCAAACAATTGCTTGGGGCCCCCAGGAAGCCATAAGAGAGCGGGAAGCTATAGACTCCTTGCTCTGCCCTTCAGAGTGGAGCGGTACATTAGGGCCCCCAGACATAACTTTCTGGGGCCCTAGAGATACCAACTGTCCTTAGCAGTTTATCTACTAATAGGAGAGCGCCCCCTAGCAGCCACCCCTGGTGACAGACGCAGCCGTACCTTCATGTGATACATCATCATCTCGTTGGCCAGGTGACTTCTGAACTGCGCCTCTCGGACCTGTTTATACAGCAGCGACTGGTGGAAGAGACAGACAGATTACTATCAATGCACCCCTCCAACCTCTAGGGGCTGAGACCCTTCAACCGCTAGGGGCAGGGGCCCACCACAAACTAGAGACAGGGTCTTACATGAGCGATGCTGATCCCGCAGTAAATGGAGAAGGCTGTGGCCAAATCTTCATCAAACTTGGTAAATCCTGGACCATTGATCTTGTTGACCAGTTCGGCCACCCCAATGACCTCTGCAGGAGACAGGAGTCATGGTGTCAGTCTGTGATGTCCAGAGACCCCCTCCCCATGCCAAATCCTGGATCACACCCACCATTACTCTCATTCTTAATGGGAAAACACAGGATATTCCTTGTCCGGAATCCGGTGCTGTCGTCCACACCGCGGTAGAACAAGGGATGGGAATAGGCATCTTTGATGTTTAGGATTTGGCCCGTTGTTGCTACATGTCCTGCGATGCCTTGATCCGCTGGGATCCGAATCTCGTAGCTCTATCAAGAGATCATAGAGAGTAATACTCCCATCATTGTCCTCATGGCACACAGAAAAGAATGATTGGGTGCAGTGTTATTCCTTGTCTGTATGTGGCGCTGTTACAATCTGCAACAATGTTGCAACAAAGTAACGAGTTGTCACGAGTGAGGAAGAGACAGATTACAATGTGTCCATACCTCATCGTCCACCACTCCTCCATCAAACACTTTGGCGACCAGTTCGTGGCTGTGTCTCTCAAGTAGAAAAACAGAACATCTGCAAGAGAAAACGACAAACATCCCAAAATTGCATAAATACAGAAGAGCCGAGACCTCCGCTCAAAGACTGGATTCACTGTGGTCTACAAGACAAATCATTGACTTGGGCTACAAGATGTTTGGGTTGTGACTTCAGTGAAGGGCAACCTGTTCTTAGCCAAAATCTACAAAATCACTGGTCCTCATAAACACAGAAGATGTGGAGGTCTGGAAGACGTGGTTCACTAGACATCTAGGCACAGTCTTCAATGGAAGTGGCCAGTTCTTGGACAAGCTGCAGAAAATCACTGGACAACCCTAACCCAAGAACAGAGAAGATCTGCAAGACTTGATTCTATGAGATCTGGAAGACTACAAACAATAACAAAACCAGATGGGATCTACAAGACCAGATCCTGGGCCATCAGGCATGATCATGGGTGAAGTCTACAAATCAGGATCCTGGATAAAGTCTGAAACAACAGATCTTCCCCAATATCTATAAAGCCAGATCTGAGGCCAAATTTATTTAAACAAAATCCTAGAAAAGACCAACAAAATAGACAATGGACTTGTGTTCATAAGACTAGTCTAGAAGGGAAGACCACCAGCAACCAAACATATCCTAGAACCAGGTCTAAAGGGACAGATCCTAGAAGATATCTAAAAACCTATAGAAAGTCCTAGGTCAATGCTATGATGCCGGACCAGAGACAAAAACCTACAGAGAAAACTTGGATGACGTCTCATATCAGATCTTAGGCTGGGTCTACAGAATTGTAACATCGGCCATTCTAGAAGACCAGATCCTAGACCAGACCAAGAGAACTACATTCTAAATTAGGTTCACAACATCATATCCTGGTCCAGAGAGCAGATCACAGAAACCACTTACCACGTAGATCCTGGACGTGGTCTACAAGACCGGTGCCAGGACAAAGTCTCCAAGAGAACATCTTAGACCAAATCTACAAAACTAGATCTTAGGTGAGGTCTAGAAGTCTACATTATAAAAAAGATCTGATCCAGCCTGAGATCTACAGGCAACATAATAAAGACTAAGGTTATGGTTGGCTGACCCAAACCCTGGACAAAATATACTGGAGAACATCTACACAACTTCCTCCTTGCATTCAGTGGTGGACTCCTGATGTACAGCCGCGCAGGGGGAGCCGCATGAACGAATGATAACAAGCGCCGCCCCGCATGACACGATACACAGCGCAAACCTCATGACAGCGGAATCCACAGCGCATGCCGCATGGAAACAACGGAATATACAAAGCGCAGTCCGCATGACACGTATACACAGCGCATCCTCATGAACACGTATATAACAGCGTCGAGCCGCATGACAACTATAACCCGCTACGCACGGCTCATGACACTGATATACATGCGCAGCCGGCATGAACAACGGATTATAACACGCAGCCGCATGAACACGGCATACACATCGCCAGCCGCATGACAACGGATATCAGCCGCAGCCCCGCTGGTGAACAAACGGAATATACGTTTCAGCAACGCTTGACACGGATACACAGCTCAGCAGCAATGAACACGTATCCCGACTGCCGGCGCATTAACTCGACTATACCGCGCAGCCGCAGGACAAGCTATATCCAGCGCACCGCATTACAAAGCGCTCACGAACGCGCGCATGAAAAAACCCTGATTATACAGCGCAGACCGCATGACAAACGAATATAACATCGCAAGCCGCATGACACGGTGGATATACAACGCAGCCCGCTTACACTATATACCGCGCCAGATCCCTCAAATGACACGATATAGACATGCAGCGCATGACCGGATATCAGCGCAGCCCGCAATTGAACACTGATATAACATTGGCAAGCCGCATGAACAGGATATACAGTGCAAGCCGCATGAACACGGATATACAGTGCAGCCGATGACACGGGATATATACAAGCGCAGCCGCATGACACGGATATAACAGCGCAGCAGTCGCATGAACATACTTGATATCCATGGCATCCCGCAATAAAATAACGGCTACGGACAGCCGCATGACACGATTACGAAGCAGCCGCATATGTCAAGCGCATACATTTTATACGGAAAGTGCCAATGGTTTTTGCCCATGTGGGCCCCTCCATAGTTGCCGCCTGTGTCGTCTGGGAACATTCCCTACACTTTTTTGGCCACTCAGTGGCAAGGCGTTTAAATTCGTCGCCCTGTCGCTTTCTGTTTGGCGTTGCCCTGCCGGTTTACTTAGCCACCATGTCAGGAGGGATATGGGGTTGGGTGTTCCTCCCGTGTCCCCCGGGGGGGGGGGGGGCGAACGGGGGCTTCCGGCCTGTTTGTCCCTTCTTCTGGAGGGAATGCGAGGCGGCGGCGTAACTCCGCACTTCATTAACTCCGCGACCTCATCCTTCAGTCTTTTTTTGGGTCGGGTGATTCCAAAGCGGCGAAGGTGGAAACGAAACACGAAGTTGGAGCCGCGTTATTATAATGGAGGAATTAACGGGAACTAATTATAACTCGGGTGAAAGAGGAGGGAAATGACTGACAGCTCAATTACTGGCTGCGCACGGCCGAGATGGGCGTATAAACATAAAGGCGAGGGGAATAAAGGAATGCTGAGCAACTAACTTCTTCAACCGCTGAGGTTTGTTTCAGTGTGTCCGAACAGTCCCTATTTTAAATCATCTTCACCTTCAGGTCCAGCCGGAACTACAGAACGACCCCTTGTCCAGCTGTGAGAAGTTAGGTTAGATGTTTGTATAAGGTTATCACGTGTCTGGAATTAAAAGGAGCATTTCTCATGCCAACTGACAGCAAGCCTAGATCCAATAACGTGAGGGACCTAGATAAAATAGTTTGGTGTCTGATGTAGGCCTGCGGACATGGTGTTCTGACTGGTGGAGTTCCCACAAGCTCCCGCTTAGTGGGCGCAGAGCTCCAGTATCATCCCAGTGTGAAACAGGCTGTATGTAAATGCATGAGAGATGTAGTCCCCCCTAGTGGTCCACAGGCAGCGGCTTTTGTGTAAACTATGTTTCCCCTTCTCCCTCTCACAGGCCGCTGCGTGCGGTCGCCAAAAAAACCCTCTGTGCACAAACCTTTTGGGGGTTAGTTCTTCATGGTTCTCTGCTCTGTAGTTACTGTCTCGCGGAAGCCTTCACTCCACCCCAACCTCCATACAATTAATTATCAAGTTTCTTTTGCTACTATACTCACCTAATTTTAAGGTAATACGAGTGATAACTAGTAACGAACTCCACCCCATCTCCATAAGACGATCTTCAATTACGCGCTAGTACTACTCTGACCCCAACCCTCGTCTTCTATTATTATCCTAGCTTATGCTACTAGCTCCACCCATCTACATACTACTTTACCTGGGAGTACTACTCCACCCACTTCATTGCTACTAATCATTCAGCGGTTGACTACTTCCATTACCAACCGCCATAATATTCCACCCACCCTAACCCCTGAAACACTTCCACCCCAACCTCCATACTACTACTCTATCCAACCATCATCCTACAGAAGTCAACCACCTTCCATAATTACCACGTTTAATTCACTCCATTCTACTTACTCACCAAAACATCCTATTACCACTCCACCCAACCTCATAACTACCTCACATCCCCCAACATCCATATTACCACTCCACCCAACCTCCATATGCGTCGTAAACGCCATCTGAACCTCCATAAAGACGACTACTCACCCAATTCCAAAGGACCCAACCTAAGAATCTAATCCCCACCAACTCCATACTAACTACTAATCCCCACCGCAACCTCCCTAACTACTACCTAACCCAACTCCATACTAACGACTACACCCACCCCTTCCATACGTACTAACTACTTCCACCCAACCTCAGAGTGTTAGAGTCACTTGCTCTTTTTCCTGTGGGTTTTTTTTTCCCCCTCCTCCCCCATAAGACTCCGCCACGCTGTTGCCTTGCCGTCCCTCTCATAGTAATTTGTCAGCTTGGATGGACTTGGAAGTATTCGATATAGTCTGCCACGTAAGTTTACTATGGAGACGAGGAAGGTCCCTGTTTATGGAGGACCCCGCGTCCGCTGCCCGGAAGTGAATTTTGCGCTTTTGCTTTGTGGTGCGTCTTATCAGTGGTTATTTTGCCCTCTGGGGCAGCCTCCCGGCTCCTCCACAATATATTGGAAAGTTTTTATCTGAGCTTAATTGGATTTTCCACCCCCTCGGCTCTCACAACGGAGTCCACAAGAGTAATCCCCCCTCATCCCGCTCTCTGCACCAAGACCTAACTCTTTCTCTATTAGAAAACGGAGCCCGAGCGCAAAGTACCTAGGAGGCTGGCACACATTCAGGGTGTTATAGGATAGCAAATGAAGCCGCTGGACCCATGCTCTCCCCCTATGGTGTTATAAGCTGTAATTAAAGTGGATCCCCCTATGTGGTTTGATATCTGTGATTCGTGGAGCTCCCCCTCTAGTGTTGGTGTTATAATCTGTATGTAGTCAAAGCTTTCCCCCTAGTGGTGGTGTAATAATCTGTTATTATGAGCTCCCCTAGTGGTGGTGTCAAATCCCCTGTAATGTAAGTTGATCGACCCTATGGTGTGTTTAATAATCTGGTATGTAGTGCGCTCCCCCTTGGGTGGTGTATATCTGTATGTATAGCTCCCCCTAGTGTGTGTGTTAATAATCTGTATGTATTGATCTCTCCCTAGTGTGGTGTATAATATGTATGTTATTGATCTTCCCCCTAGTGGTGTATATCCGTTAATGGTATTGATCTGCTCCCTAGTGGGTTGGTGTATCATCTTCTGTTATTCATTGAATCTCCTCCTATGGTGGTGTAGAAATGGATGTAGTTGATGGCGGCGCCCCCTAGTGGGTGGTGTTATAAATCTGGATGTAGGAGCTCCCCCTATTGTGTTGGTATAAATCTGTAAAAAGTAGTTGAGCTCCCCCTATGTGGTGTATAATGCTGTAATGGTGAGTGAGCTTCCCCCTAGTGGTGGTGTATAATCCTTTGTATGTAGTGAGCTCTACCCTTGGTGGGTGGTTAATCGTAATGTAAGTTTGAGCTCCCCCTAGTGGTGGGGTATTCTGTATGTAGTGAGGCTCCCCCTATGGTAGCTTGTATAAAATTATGTATGTCAGTGATCTCCCCCTATGGTGGATGTATCATCGTATGTCGTTGAGCTCCCCCTAGTGGTGGTTGTCATAATCTTTATGGTATTGAGCTTCTCCCTAGTGGTGGTGTAATAATTTGTATGTATGAGCTCCGCTAGTGGTGGTGGAGTAAATTGTAATTAGTGAACTCCCCCTAGGGGTGGTGTCATAATCTGTATGTATGAGCTCCCATCTAGTGGTGGGTGTAGAAATCTGTATGTAGTGAGCTCCCCCCTATGTGGTATAATCCTGTATGTAGTGAGCTCCCCTTATTGGTGCTCTATTCGTATGTAGTGAGCTCTCCCTAGGGGGTGTAAGAATCTGTATTGTAGTGAGGCCTTCCCTCTAGTGGTGTGTATAATCTGTATGTAAGTGAGCTCCCTCTAAGTGGTGGGTGTATAAGCTGTAAAATGTTCTGATCTCCTCCTAGGGGTGGTGTAATAGAATCTGTATGTAGTGACTCCCTCTAGTGGTGGTGTAGTGAATCTGTACTGTGTAGTGAGCTCCCCTAGTGGGTGGTGTATATCTGTATGTCCAGTGATCTCCCCTATGGTTGACTGTAATATTTTTTATGTAGTGAAGCTCCCCTCTATTGGTGTGGGTTTAATCTGTATTGTAGTGATCTCCTCCTAGTGGGGTGGTGTATAATCCCCTTGTTAGTATGAAAGCTCCCCCTAGTTGTGGTTGTAGATCTTGTAAATGGATTGAAGCTCCCCCTAGTGGGGTGGTTAAAATGAATCGTATGTATGAGCTCCTAGTGGTTGGTGGCTGTATATTCTGTTAATGTATTGAGCTCCCCTAGGCTGGTGTTTAATCTGTATGGATGATCCTCGCCTAGTGTGTTTAATTATCTGTATGTACTGAGCTCCCCCTAGTGGTGTTGTAAATCGTATTAGTGAGCTCCCTCTACTATGGTGGTGTTAAGCGTATGTAGTGATCTCCCCCTAGTGTGTTGTATAATCTGTAATTTCGTGATCTCCCCTAGTGGGGGCTGTATAATCTGTTATTATTGATTCTCCCCCTTGTGTTGGTGTCATGAATCTGTAATTAGTATTTTCCCCCTCTACGGTGTATTAATCTGTATGTAAAGTTGAGCTCCCTCCGAGTGGTGTGTATAATCTGTATGTAATGGAGCTCCCTCTAGTGGTTTTTTTTTGTGTAAATCTATATTTAGTGAGCTTCCCCCTATGGGTGGTGTAAATAATCGGTACTGTAAGGGAGCTCCCCTCAGTGGTTGTATAATCTGTTATTGTATTGACTCCACCCTAATGGTGCGTGTATAATTTGTTATGTTAAGTGCGCTCCCCCCTAGTGGTGGCTGATACTCTGTTAGGTAGTGAAAGCTTCCCCCTAGTGTGGTGGTATATCTTTTTATGTGTGGAGGCCTCCCGAGTGGTGGGTGTATAATCGGTAATGTAGTGAGCTCCCCCCAGTGGTTGGTGTAGAATCGTTCTGTTCGTGAACTCCCCCTAGTGGTGGGTGTAATCTGTATGTATGGGATCTCCCCTAGTTGGTACTGTAAATAATCCCTTTATGTCAAATACCTCCCCTATTGTGTGTATATCTTTGTATTGAGCTCCTCTAGTGGTGGTGTAAATCGTGTATGTAGGGTACTTCCCCCTAGTGTGTTGTATAATCTTGTATGTAGTTATCTTCCCTCTAGTGGGTGGAATAATCTGTATTTTAGTGGAGCCTCCCTCTAGTTGGTGGTTATTCTGTTTATGTATGAGCTCCCCCTGTGGTGGTGTAACCATAATCTGTTAAATGTAGTTTGGCTCCTCCCGTGGTGGTTTATAATCTGTTTTAGTTGCTTCTCCCCCTAGTGGGTGGTTGTATTACTGTATGTAGTGAAGCTCCCCCTAGTGGGGGACGTGATAATCTGTATGTAGTGATCTTACGCCTAGTGGGTGGAGTATAGCTGTAGTAGTTGAGCGGCCCCCTCAGTGGTGTATAATGTTTATGTAGTGGATTCCCCTAGTGGTGCCTTGAATATCTGTCATGTATGAAGCTCCCGCTAGTGGTGGGCCTGTTAAAATAAAGCTGTATGGTAGTGAGCTCCCTCCTAGTGGTGGTGTATAATCTGTCTGTTGATCCTCCCCAGTGGTGGTTGTGATAATCTGTATGTAGTGATCCTCCCTAAAGTGGGTGGTTGTACAGAAGCTGTATGTATATTCCCCCTAGAGGTTGGGTTGTTATAAACTTTGTAGTGGAGCCTCCTCCTAGTGGGTGTTGTATAATCTGTATGTAAAAGTGAGCTCCCCTCGATTGGTTTGTGTTTATAATCTGTAATTTATGACGCCCTAGTGGGGGTTACATAATCCTGGTATGTTTTAGTTGAATCTCCTCCATGTGGGTACATAAATCTTGTCTGTTAGTGGAGCCTCCGCTCCTAAGTGTGGGGGTACATAACTGTATTAGTGAGCTGTCACCTAGTGGGTGGGTATAATCGGTATGCAAGTGGAATCTCCCCCTGTGTGGGGGTAATAATCTGTATGTAGTGACATCCTCCTATGGGGTAACTGTTTAATCCTGTAATGTAGGGATCTCCCCCTTAGTGGGTGGTGTTAATAATCTTGTCATTAAGGAGCTCCCCCTAGTGGGTTGTATAATATGTATGTATTGAGCTCCCTAGGTGGTGGGTGTAGAATCTTGTATTTTTTGAACATCCCCCTATTGTTGTGTCCCCCTATCTGGTAAAACTGTAGTTGATCGCCCCCTATGGGTGACTGTCTTAATCCCGGGAGTAGTGATCTCCCCTAAGTGGTGGGTATAAGCTTGTATGTATGGAGCTCCCCATAGTGTGGTGGTATAATATGTCGTAGTGTACTTTCCCCTAGTGTGCCTGTTATAATCGTGTATTATGAGCTCCCGCTAGTGGGCTGTATAAATCTGTATGTCAGTGAGCCCTCTAGTGGTTGGTGTATAAGCCTTTGTTATGTTGAGTGATCTTCCCCCTAGTGGGTTGTATATCTGATGTAGGGGTTGATTCTCCCCCTAGTTGGTTGTGTATAATCTGTAAACAATGTAAAGTGGAGTTTTCCCCCTGAGGTGGTGTAGAACTGTATGTATGAGCCTTCTCCTAGTGGTGGGTGTATATCTTATGTAGTAGCTCCCCCTCTATTGGTTGTTGTATAATCTTGTATTTAAGTGGGAATCTCCCCTAAAAGTGGGGGTGTATAATCTGTAATGAGTGATCTTCTCCTAGTTGGGTGGGGTATAATCTGTAGTATGAGCGTCCTCCGAGGGGTGGGTCTAATCGTTCATGTAGTGCTTCACCCTCAGTTGTGGTGGTGTATACATCTGTATCAGTGATTCTCCCCCTACGTGGTGGGGTAGATAATCCTGTCATGTAGTGATTCCTCCTCCTAGTGGGACTGGTATATCCGTAAAGGTTAATGAATTCTCCCCCTCGTGGGTGGTGATAATCTTATGTAGTGAGCTCCCCTATGGTGTTGTATAATTAATGTTATGTAGTGAGCTCCCAGGTGTTGTGTAAATTTCTGTTATGTATGACCCCCCAGTTGGGTGGGGGTCCCCTAATCTGTAGTAGGTTATCTCCTCCCTAGGGGTGACTGTATAATTCTGTGTATGAGCTCCCCTCTAGTGGTGGGTGTTATCTTGTAATGTAAGTGATCTCCCCTAGTGGGGGTTGTATACTCGGTATGTAAGTGAGCTTCCCCCTAAGGGTGGTGTATAATCTGTTGTATTGAGCTCCCTAGTGTGGTGTCTAAATTCTGTAAAAGTAGTGATCTCTCCTCCCTAGTGGTGGTGTAGGACTTAGGTAGGGAGCTCCTCCTAGGGTTGTGTATAATATGGTTATGGTAGTGAGCCGCCCCCTAGGGTGACTGGTAATAACGGTATGTAAGTGGGATCTCCTCCTAGTGGTGGTGGATAATCTGTATGTAGTGAGCTTCCCCCCTAGTGGTGGTGTAATAATCCGTAGGTATGACCCTCCCCCCCTAGTGGCGTTTGGGGGTCCCACCCTACTGTAATGTATGATCTCCTCCTAGTGGAACTGGAGAATCTGTAGGTTAGTGTCTCCCGCTAGTGGTGTGTTAATAATCTGTATGGGAGCTCCGCCCTATTGGTGTGGTTTAATTGTAAAAGTAGTTGAGCGCCCCTAGGGGGTGTATAATCTGGTATGTAGTGAGCTCCCCCAGTGGTGGTGTCTAATCTGTATTAGTGATCTCCCCCTATGGTGTGTAATGATCTGTGCATGTAGTGGAGCTCCCTCCCGTGGTTGGGGGTATATCTGTTATGTTGAGTGATCTTCCACCGAGTGGTGACTGTAAATAATCTGTCTGTAGTGATCCTCCTCCTAGTGGGTGGTTGGTATAATCTGTAAGTATGATCTCCTCCTAGTGGTGACGGTATAATCTCATGTTATGGTCTTCCCTGTTGGTTGGGTATATAATCTGAGGTAGTGAGCTCCCCCTAAGTGTGGTGTATGACATTCTGGTAATTGTATGAATCTCCTCCTATTGGTTGGTGTATAATCTGTATTATGAGCTCCCCCTGGGGGTGGTAATAGGTGTAGGTTTGTGATCTCCCCCTAGTGGGGAGGTGTATAATCTGATGTTTAGTGGGGGATCTCCCCTAGTGGTGTGTATACTCTGTATTAGTGAATCTCCCCCTAGTGTGAGGTATATCTGTAGTACTTGAATCTCCTCCCTAATGTGGTGTATAATCGGTGTTTAGGTTGAAGCTCCTCCCCTATGGTGGTTAATACTGTAATGTAGTGGAGTCTCCCCCGAGTGGGTGACTGGATAAACCTGTAATTGTAGTTGGAAGCTCCTCCTAGTGTGACTTGTTAATAATCTGTTATGTAGTGAAGCTCCCCTCTAGTGTGTGTTAATCCTTGTATGTATGAAGCCTCCCTAGTGGTGACTGTATATCTTCTGTAAAGAATGGTTAGTTGAGCTCCCCTAGTGTGGTGTAATCGTATGTATTGAGCTCCTCCTTAGTGGTGGTGTATAATCTGTAATGTAGTACTCCCCCGGTGTGTGTATAATCTGTGATGTTAGTGATCTCCCCCTAGTGGGTGTGGAAAATAATCTGTTTAGTGAGCTCCCTCCTATGGTGGTTGTGTAATAATCTTATGTAGTGATCTCCCCCCTAGGGTGGTTGTCACATAATCTGTCAAATTTATTGAGCTCCTCTAGTGGTGGTGTAATAAGCTGGTATGTGTGATCTTCCCTCTAGTGGTGGGTGTATACTCTGTCAGTGTATTGAGCTTCCCCTAGTTGGTGGGTGGTATAATCCTGTAATGTAGTGAGCTCCCCCTAGTGGGTGGTTTGTTTAGCTTATTTTAGTTGAGCGTTCCGTCTAGTGTGGCAGCAGGCCCAGATAGAATGGTATCCGGAGCTTGGTATCATAACAGAGCCCTGTTTTTATTTTAGACATTGTCTGTTTGATTCTAGAGAAACTGCAGTGCATGGTTTTGGTTGACTCATCCCCCATTCCCCTAGAGTTCCCACAAAAATCGCCGGTTGGGGATCTTTCCTCTTTCTCCTTACGAATGCTTCTGCGCTGGGGGTTGGTGGGGTCGAGTGCTCACTGATGTGTTTCCGGAGAAGGCGCGTTTGTCCCCACAACCACAAGTTATCACGTAGCAATCAGGGGAGATTTATAGTGGGGAAGATTTGTCCACCTGGGTTTTATTGCTTAATATATGGTCTTACAAAAAAAAGGGCAATGTCACCCAGTGAATTTTTGGGTTTGTGCTGAATCGTTTATGGGCCCAGTAATGTGCCACATTGTCTTGGTTTATATCTTTACCCCAATCCCATTTATGGACCATCGCTTCCTTATCCACTGGAAGCGATGATGTTCACCCAATGTTTTTGGTTTTTCTTTTTTAGGATGAGTATCCGTTCCGGCTTCAGGAGATCATCAACAGGAAGCCCTCGGAAAACCTCATCAACGCCGATTATGTACTGTACTGCCCCATAATGTAACCCAAGTCGCTCCCTTAATGTCCACCACCCCATGATACAACCTGTGGTTAAACTCTGGATATTTCAGGAACTGCAGTCTCTTATGACTCAACCAGAACTGTCTAAAAATAACAGCTTCCTGTTCCTGATACAAAGCTCCGGATTACATTCTATCTGCCTGCTGCCACCACTAGAGGGAGCTCACTACATACAGATTATACACCACCACTAGGGGGAGCTCACTACATAGAGATTATACAGTCACCACTAGGGGGAGATCACTACATACAGATTATACACCACCACTAGGGGGAGCTCACTACATACAGATTATACACCACCACTAGGAGGAGCTCACTACATACAGATTATACACCACCACTAGGGGGAGCTCACTACATACAGATTGTACAGTCAACACTAGGGGGAGTTCACTATATACAGATTATACATCCACCACTAGGGGGAGATCACTACTTACAGATTATACACCACCACTAGGAGGAGCTCACTACATACAGATTATACATCACCACTGGGAGGAGCTCACTACATACAGATTATACACCACCACTAGGAGGAGATCACTACATACAGATTATACACCACCACTAGGGGGGAGCTCACTACATACAGATTATACACCACCACTAGGGGATATCCTGGGTCCAGCACCTCCATTGCTTGCCTAGACCCCTGATTGTGTGCATCCTCTATGTACTGTGCAGCTCGCGTCTACCTACACTCCTCATTATGAACGCTCTTAGTCTTGTGCAGAGCGCGGGCTGAGGGGGTATTACTCTGGGGACCTCCGTGTTGGAGCCTGAGGGGGTGAAATCCAAATATCAGCTCAGATTAAACTTTTCCAATATATTGTGGAGGAGCCGGAGGCTGCACAGAGCAAATAACCTCCTGATAAGACGCACAAAAGCCAAAAGTGCAATCGCTTCCCGGGCAGCGGACTCCGGGGTCCCTCCATAACAAGACCTTCCTCGTCTCCTCACTAGTAACTTTACTTGCGACATTATAATCTAATAATCCTATACTCCCAATCACATCCAAAGCTGCAAATACTATGAGAGGGAGGCACAGAGTGGAGGAGTCTATGGGGAGAGGGGGAAACACAGAAAAGACCAAGGAATCTAACAATATGGAGGTTGGGTGGAGTAGTAGTATGGAGGTTGGGTGATGTAGTAGTATGGAGGTTTTGTTGTAGTACGTCTTCTGGATGTTGGGTGGCGTATATGATATTGAGGTTGGGTTGGAGTAGTTCGATATTCGGGTTGGCTGTTGTAATTTGGGTGATGTATATGTATTGAGGGTCTAGATTGAGAGAAGTATAATGGAGGTTGGTGGCGTGTGAATATGGATGTTGGGGTTAGTGTATTATTATTGAGGTTGGGTTTAGTGGTAATATGGTGTTGGTGATGTCGTAGAATGTAGGGGACTCACGTGTAATATGGATAAGTTCGGTGACTTGTAGTGATATGGTTGGGATAAATAGTCGATGGAGGTTGGGTGGAGTAGTATTAAGGAGTTTAGGTGGAATATTATGGAGGTATGTTAATAAGTTTATCAAAGGCTGATGTTTCGTCGAATGACAATGGTTTGGGTGGAGTAGTACTAGTAGTAGTATGTAGATTGGGTGGAGTAGTATCTAAGGTAGGATACTTAATAGACTAGAAGGTTGTGTATAGTAATCCTCGTCTGAAGATAGTTTCTGCAGTATTGGGTGGAGTAGTATCGTACATGGAGTAGTAGTAGTAATTAGGTGGAGTAGTAGCAAAGAAACTGGATAATTTAATAGTATGGAGGTTGGGTGGAGTAGTCTAGAGACATTACTCACATGCAGAACTTATAGAACTTACCCAAATGTGTGAAGAGGTTTTTGGCGACCTGTAGCAGCGCCTGTGAGAGGAGAGGGGAACATAGTTACACCCAGCAGCTGCCTGTGACCACTAGGGGGGGACTACATCTCTCATCATTGTACATACAGCCTGTTACACTGATGTAATGAGCTCTGCTCCCACTAGAGGGAGCTGTGACTCCACCACGTCAGACACCATCCGCACATACATCCAGCATCACCAACACCTATCTATTCCTCACACCGTTCCTCTGGATCACTCTGCTTGCTGTCAGTGAATGAGAATATTCTCCTTTTCATCCAGACATGATAAACCTAGACAAATCTAATACGTCTCACAGCTGAAGGTCTGTTTCTGTAATCTCTTCGGCTGAGTACTGAGGGTGAGATTGATTCACATGCTAGGGACTTCTGACACACGGAAACAACTCAGCGTTAAAAGTAGTTGCTCACATCTCTCCCTCGCCTCTCTGTTTTTCGCCCTCTCGCCCCGTTTTCCCTTAGCCCGTATCCTCCCTCGCAGCATAATAGAGCTGTCAGTCATCTCTCTCGTCCCGAGGTATAATATCCCGTTAATGTCCTCCCTTAGTCTATCGCGGCTCCAACTCGTGTTTCGTTTCCACCTTCGCCGCTTTGGAATCACCCGACCCAAAAAAAGACTGAAGGATGAGGTCGCGGAGTTAATGAAGTGCGGAGTTACGCCGCCGCCTCGCATCCCTCAGACGACGGGAAAAGGCGAGCGCGGACAAGGCGACCACAACCCCCATCATCTCATGTACATGTTCTGCTAATTAACCGCAGGGCAACGCAACAGAAGCGACAGGGCGAATTAACTCTTTAGGCACTGAGTGGCCAAAAAAAGTTGTAGGGAATGTCCCAGACGACACAGGCGAACTATGGAGGGCACATGGCAAACCCTGGCACTCAGTGTAAGTGTCTGCTCTGTACATCATGCGGCTGCTTCGTATATCCGTGTCATGCGGCTGCTCCGTATAGCCGTAATCCATCGGCTGCACTGTATATCCCGTGTCATGCGGCTGCGCTGTAATCCGTGTCCTTCGGCTGCGCGGTATATCCGTGTCATGGCGGCTGTCACTGTATATCCGCGTCATCGGCTTGCACGGTATATCCGTGTCATGCGGCTGCTCCGTATATCCGTGTCATGCGGCTGCTCCGTATATCCGTGTCATGCGGCTGCTCCGTATATCCGTGTCATGCGGCTGCGCTGTAAATATCTCCGTGTCATCGGCTTGCGCTTAATCCTGTCATGCTGCTTATGCGCTGTATAATCCGTGTCATGCGGCTGCGCTGTATATCCGTGTCTTCGGCTAGCAGCGTCGTGTATCCTGGTCATGTGCTGGCTGCGCTATTATCGCCGTCATCGGTGCGCTGTATATATCCGTGTCTGCGGCCTGCGTCGTGTATCCGGTATGCTGGCTAGAGCTGTTACCTTGTCAAGCTGCTGAACTTAATTCCAGTTGTCATGCGGCGGCTCTGATATCCGTGTACCATCGGCTCTCGCGCTGTGTATCCGTGTCATGCGTCTGCGCTGTATATCCGTGTCATGCGGCTGCGCTGTATACCGTGTCATGCGCCTGCTTCGGTATACTTGTCATGCGCTGCGCTGTATGTTCCGTAGTCATGCTCTCCGCCGTCTGTGTATCGGTCATGCGGCCGCTGCGCTGTATTTCCGTGTCATGCGCTGCTGTGGTATCCGTGTCCTGCGGTGCGCTCGTGTCCGTGTCATGCGGCTTAGCGCCTGTATTTCCGTGTCATGCGCTAGCGCTGTAGGTATCCGTGTCCGTCTCCGCGCTGTGTATCCGTGTCATGCGGCTGCGCTGTGTATCCGTGTTCAATTCTCTGGTGCGTATTCCCGTGTCATGATGCGGCTGCACTGTTATTATCCGTGTCATGGCCGGGCTGGCGCTGATAGACGTTTCATGCCGCTGCGTCGTGTATCCTGTCATGCGGCCTGCGCTGTGTTCCGTGTCATGCGGTTTATGCGCATAGTTATCCCCGGTGTCATGTCGGCTGACTGTATATCCGTGTCATGTGTGGCATGCCTGTATATCCGTGCATGCGGCGGAGCTGTATATCCTGTTCATGCGGCTGAGCTGTATATCCCGTGTCTGCGGCTGCGCTGTATAGCCCTGTCATAGGCTGCGCTGTATATCGTGTCTGACGCGCTGCGCTTATAAATCCCGTGGTCAGCGGCTGCGCTGTGTAATCTGTGTCATGCGGGCGTTGCGCTGTATATTACCCGTGTCATGCTGCTGCGTCCGTGTCATCCGTGTCCATGGCGGCTGCGCTGTAATTCTCCGTGTCATGCGCTGAGCTTGTATTACCGTGTCATGCGGCTGCGCTGTATATCCGTGTCATGCGGCTGCGCTGTATATCCGTGTCATGCGGCTGCGCTGTATATCCGTGTCATGCGGCTGCGTCTGTACATCCTTTCTGCGGCTGAGTCCGTGTAATCCGTGTCATGCAATGCTCTGCGCTTTATATCCGTGGCATGCGCTGCGCTGATTCCGTGGATGCGCCTGTCGTCGTTTATCCGTTTCATGCGGCGCGCTGTTATCCGTGTCTCGGCTGCGCTGTATATATCCGTGTCATGCGCTGACCGCTGTATATAATCCATGTCAGCGGCTGCGCTGTATATCCGTTCTGCGACCTGCGCTGTATATCTGTGTCATGATGCGCCTGCGCGTTAATCCTGTCATGGCGGCTGCGTCGTGTATCCGTGTCATGCCGCCTAGCTCTGTATATCCGTGTCATGCGGCTGCGCTGTATATCCGTGTCATGCGGCTGCGCTGTATATCCGTGTCATGCGGCTGCGTCGTGTATCCGTGTCATGCGGCTGCGCTGTATATCCGTGTCATGCGGCTGCGCTGTAATATCTCCGTGGCATGCGGCTTGCGCTTTTATATCCTTGTCTAGCGGCTGAGCTTATATATTTAAAAATTTCCCCTTTCATGTCGGCTGCACGCTGTAAATACTCCTGTCATCGGCTGCGCTTTGTATCCGGGTCCAATTGCGGACTCGCGCCTTGTATCCGTGTCATGCGGCTGCGCTGTATATCCGTGTCATGTCGGCTGCACTGTATATCCGTGTCCTGCGGCTGCGCTGTATATCCGTCTCATGCGGCTGCACTGTATATACAGTGTCATCGCGGCTGCAACTGTAATACCTGTGCTCCTGGCGCCCTGCGCTGTATGTCCGTGTCCATTCGGCTGCACTGTATATTCCGTGTCATCGGCTGCGCTGTATATCCGTTTCAGCGCCTGCGTCGTGTATCCGTGCTCTGGCCGCCGCGCTGTATATCCGTGTCATCGGCTGCCTGTATAATCGGTCATGTACGGCTGCACTGTATATCCGTGTCCATGCCGCTGCATCTGTATATCCGTGTCATGCGCCTTTGCGCTTATATCCGTGTCATGCGGCGCACTGTAGATCCGTGTCATGCGGCTACGGCTGTCATATACGTCTCATGCGCCTGGCGTGTATCCGGTCATGCGGCTGCGCTGTATATATCCGTGGCCATGCGGCTGCGCTGTAATCTGTTCATGTCGTCTCGCTGTAATATCCGCTGTCAATGCGGCTGCGCTGTTCATCTGTGTCATGCGGCTGCCGCTCGTCGTATCCGTGTTCATGCCTACGCTAGCGCTGTATATTCCTGTCATGCGGCTGCGCGTATATTCCGTGTCATGCGGCTGCGCGTATACCGTGTCATCGGCTGCCGCGTATTCCCGTGTCAATGCTCTGCCTGTTAACATATACGTGCATGCGGCTGCGCTTTGTATCCGTGTCTGCGGCTGGCGCTTTGTATCCGTGTCATGCGGCTAGCGCTGTATATTACCGTGTCATGCGGTCTGCTACTGTATATCCGTGTCACGGTCTGTCACTGTATATTTCCTTTCATGTGCGGCGCGCTGTATATCCTTGTCCATGCGGCTGCACTGTATATCCTGTGTCCATCGGCTGCACTGTATATCCTGTCATGCGCATGCGCTGTATTATCCGTGGTCATGCGGCGGCACTGTATATCCTGTCATGGCGCTGCGCTGTATATCCCCCCCGTTCTACGCCTGCGCGTGTATCCGTTCATGCGGCACGCGCTGTATCTCCGCTGTCAGTGTCGCTTGCGCTGTATTCCGTGTCATGCGGGCTGCGCTGTAATATCCGTGTCATGCGCCTCTGCCGTCGTTTCTCCGTGTCCATTCGGCTGCGCTGTATATCCGTGTCATGCGGCTGCGCTGTATATCCGTGTCATGCGGCTGCGTCGTGTATCCGTGTCATGGCGAGCTGCGCTGTGCTACCGTGCATCGTTGCGGTGACTCTTCGCCAATATATTTGGGATGAGCGGCCGCACTGCATATCTGATAGGTCTGTTACAATGTGTCAGTCCCCACCATAACCATCTGATACATTGTAACGGCACGGCGTTGTCCATCATTGTCTCCTGATAGATGAGGGGGGGTGAGGGGGCAGCGGGCGATTTGTCCGGCCGTGCTCTCGCTTCGCCCTTGGGAACATTTATTAAGACTGATGCGTTTTTGGCATATTTATAAGTAAGGTTAATGACATGAAAATGATGAGAATTTCATCAGAAGTGAGAGAGCGGCAGCTGGAAGCCGGAGAGCTGCAGAACATCGCACCCTCTGCTGCCTGACCTGTGATATGCTGCAGACTGCAGAAACATGCATTGTCCTCCAAATACCCCACAGACTATTACACCACTGACGTCTCTATACCTCTGCAGGACATTGCTCTCTTGGTGAGTGTTCTGCAGAGCATCGCACGGTGAGGACTGGGACTGACCTTAATTTCACACTTACGCTTCTGCTCCTTCTGGAAGCGAGGGGCTGGTGAGACGGTGGCCGTGTAGCAGAAGCAGTGCTGGATCGTGTGCTCATCGCCCTCCGTGTACTGCAAGAGACGAGGGAGAGCAAGGGTTAAGAGGAAGAGCGCCCCCAAAACCCCTATACTAGTATCAGCAGAGCCCCCCATAACCCCTATACTAGTATCGCAGACCCCTACCCCTATAATAGTATCACAGAGCCCCCCCATAATCCCTATTATCTAGTATCAGCAGAGCCCCCCCATAACCCCTATTTAGTATGCTGAGCAGAGCCCCCCCATACCCCTTACTAGTATACAGCCAGGCCCCCATAAAACCCTGTACTGTATCCAGCAAGCCCCCTTACCTCTATACTAGTAATCGCAAGCCCCCCATAACCGTATACTAGTATCAGCAGAGCCCCCATAACCTCTATACTAGTATCAGCAGAGCCCCCCATAACCCCTATGCTAATATCAGCAGAGCCCCCCTAACCCCTATACTAGTATCCAGCAGAGCCCCCCATAACCCCTTTATTAATATCAGCATTAGTCCCCATAACCTCTATATTAGTAAAAGGAACAAAATTTTCCCATAGCAGAGCCCCCCCCATCACCCCTTATTAATATCATCTAGAGCCCCCCCCATAACCCCTATCCTAAGTATCAGAGCAGAGCCCCCTAACCCCTATGCATTATCCACAGAGCCCCCAGCCCCCTATGCTAATATCAGCAGAGCCCCCATAACCACTCTAATAACTGATATGTCGGAACAAGCAGACCCCCCCCATAACCTCTTATACTAGTTCGCAGAGCCCCCCCCATCACCACCCTATACTCGTATACAGCAAGCCCCCATAACCCACTATACGACGTAATCCTAGCAAGCCCCCCATAACCCCTATACTAGTATCAGCAGAGCCCCCCATAACCCCTATACTAGTATCAGCATAGCCCCCAGAACCCCTATACTAGTATCAGCAAGCCCCCCCCCATCACCCCTATACTAGTATCAGCAGAGCCCCCATAACCTCTATACTAGTATCAGCGACGCCCCATAACTCTATACTATACAGCAGAGCCTCCACATACCCCTATACGATTATCAGCCTAGCCCCCCCCATAACCCTATACTCGTTAGCAGCGAGCCGCCATACCTCTTATACTATTAGCAGCAGAGCCCCCCATACCCTATACTATATCAGCATAGCCCCCATAACCCCTATGCTAATATCAGCAGAGCCCCCATAACCCTATACTAGTATCAGCAGAGCCCCCATAACCTCTATCTATATCCAGCAGAGCCCCGCCCTCCCCTCCCCCCGCCTCCCCACACCCCCCTCTAGCCCAACTCGACTATCCTCCCCCCCCTCCCCCTCATCAGACGCCGCCTTATGCCATCCATCCCCCACCCCCACCCCCCTAGCCCCCCCTCCCCTTCTTCCCCCCCCCCACCCCCCCCCACACCCCCCGACCCCCCACCCCACTCCTACACCCCTATATTACGTATCAGCAGAGCCTCCCATACCTCTGTAACTGTAATCACAGAGCCCCACCCCATAACCCCTATACCAGTAATCAGCAAGCCCCCCAATAACCAACCCCCTTTAATATCAGCAGAGCCCCCCCCCCATAACCCCTATACTAGTATCAGCAGAGCCCCCCATAACCCTATACTAAGTATCAGCGACCCCCATAACCTCTATAGTAGTATCAGCAGAGTCCCCCATAACCCCTATATTAGTATCAGAAGAGCCCCCCCATAACCCCTATATTAGTATCAGAAGAGCCCCCATAACCCCTATACTAGTATCAGCAGAGCCCCCCATAACCCCTATATTAGTATCAGAAGAGCCCCCCCATAACCTCTATACTAGTAATTAACTATACACAGAGCCCCAGAAACCCCTATAACTATTATCACAGACAGAGCCCCCCATATACCTCGATATTAGTATCAGCAGAGCCCCCCCATAACACCACACTACTATCAGCAGAGCCCCCATAACACCTATAGATAGTAAGCAGAGCCACCCCTAAACCCTTACTAGTATCCAGAGCCCCTACCATAACCCCCGATACTAGTAATCAGGCAGTGCCCCCCATAACCCCTATGCTAATATCAGCAGAGCCCCCATGACCTCTATACTAATATCAGCAGAGCCCCCACATACTCTAATATCAATGATCCCCCCCCCCCGACTATATGAGCCCCCCTACCCCTTCTACTACATCAGCAGACGCCCATAACCCCTAGTCCAGTATCAGGCCCCATAGACCTATAGCAGGCCCATACCTCTATAGTCTATCAGCAGAGTCACCCCAGACCTCTAGACTAAATTCAGCAGAGCGCCCCCATAACCTCTATACTAGTACAGCGAGCGCCCCCATATAACCCCATACTAGTATCAGCAGAGCCCCCCCCATAACCCATTAACTAGTATAAAGTAGCCACCCCATAACCCTATGCTACTATCAGCAAGCACCCAACACCCCTATACTAGTCTGCAGCAGAGCCCCATAACCACCTACTATACGTAGTATCAGCAGAGCCCCATAACCTCTATACGAATCAAGCAGAGAGCCCCACCCAAACCCCTGTACTAGATATCAGCAGAGCCATCCCCATCTAATCAGCAGCCCCATACTATAGTATCACGAGGAGCCCCCCCATAACCCTCTAGATAGTTCAGCCGAAGCCACCCATAACCCTCTTGTTAGTATCAGCAGAGCCCCCCATCAGCACCCTAATATCGATAGCCTAACTTCTACATGAATAGCCCCCATAACCCCTATATTAATATCTCAGAGAGCCCCCATAACCCATGTACTAGTATCAGCAGGCCCCCCCATACCACGCTTTATCACTAGGTATCAGAAAGCCCCCCACAACCATCTTACTAGTATCAGCAGAGCACCCATGGACCCTATACTAGTAGTCAGACACCCCCATAACCCCTATTACCTAGTATCCAGCAGACCCCCCATAACCCTGTATCAAGGATCGAGCAGAGCCACCCTTAACCTCCATATCGGATCAGCAGAGCCTCCCATACACCTCTATACTGAGTGATCAGCCAGAGCCCCCCATAAGCCAACCCCTATACTGAGTATCAGCAGAGCCCCCCCCATATACCTCCCTATACTGTATCAGCCATACGCCCCATAACCCCTATACTAGTATCAGCAGAGCCCCCCATAACCTCTATACTAGTATCAGCAGAGCCCCCATAACCTCTATACTACTATCAGCAGAGCCCCCCATAACCCCAATATTAGTATCAGCAGAGCCCCCCATAACCTGATATACCATCCCCCCCCCATACTGTACTAGTATAACAGTGCCCGAGCCCCCCCCCATAACCCCTGTACTAGTATCAGGAGAGCCCCCATAACCCTGCTGCTGTATACAGCAGAGCCCCCTAACCCCTATTAGTATTAGCAGAGCCACCATAACCCCCTATACTAGTCAGCATCAGAGCCCCCCATACCTATACTCATCCGCTACAGCCAACCCCTACCTAGTATCAGCGAGAGCCCTCCCCAAACCTCTATATTAGTTCAGCAGAGTCCCCCCCATAAACCCCTATACTAGGTATCGCAGCAGCCCCATAACCTCGATAACTAGTATCAGCCAGAGCCCCGCCCAAACCCCTATACTCATATCAGCCAGAGCCCCCCATAACCCTATTACTATCTGTTCCACAGTAGCCCCCAAAACCTCTATACTAGTATCAGCAGAGCCCCCCATAACCCCTATACTAGTATCAGCAGAGCCCCCCCCCATATACTCGGCCCTACTCCTATTACTCGTACAGCAAGCCCCCATAACTCCCTATAACTGTATCAGCAGAGCCCCCCAAAACCCCTATACTAGTATCAGCCAGAGCCCCCCAAACCTCTATACTATAGTATCAGCAGCGCCCCCCATAACCTCTATACTACTAGTATCGCAGCAGACCCCCCCCATACCCATAACTAGTATCAGAGAGCCCCACCCATAACCTCTATACAGTATGCAGAACAGAAGCCCCCATAACCCGTACTAGTATCAGCAAGCGCCCCATAACCCCTTACTAGTACAAAACCCAACCCTTACTAGATCAGCAGAGCCCCCCATAACCCTCTATACAGTCAGCAGAGCCCGCCCATAACCCTATAGCAGTATACAGCAGGGGCCTCCCAGACCTTATCAATCCCAGAGCCCTCGATACGTCAGTATCAGCAGAGCCCCCAACCCTCTATAGCGCACCCCCCCCTAACTATACTAGTATCAGCAGAACCCATCCTCTATTACTAGTATCAGCAGAGCCCCATCCCCTATACTAGTATAGCAGCCGAGCCCCCCATACCCTATACTAGTATCGTACAGAGCCCCCCCCCCCATAACCCCTGTACTAGTATCAGCAGAGCCCCCCCCCATAACCTCTATACTACTCAACGACAGAACGACCCCCCATAACCCTAACCCTAGTATCAGCAGAGCCCCCCATACCTCTATACTAGTATCAGCAGTAGCCCCCCATACCCCTATACTAGTATCAGCAGGCCCCCCCCCCCATAACCCCTATAATACTGTATGCAGCAGAACCCCCATAACTCTATGAATGTATCAGCGAGCCCCATAACCCCCTATACAGTAATCAGTCAATGCCCCCCCATACACCCCTATATAGTATCAGACAGAGCCCCCTCCCCACACCCCTATACTAGTATACAGCAGAGCCCCATACCCCATACTAGTATCACAGCAAGCCCCTACATACCTCTATACTATATCAGTTCAGAGCCCCCATACACTCCTATACTAGTATCAGCAGAGCCCCCCCATAACCCCTATACTAGTATCAGACAGAGCCCCCATAACCCCTATTACTAGATGCGACAGCAAGCCCCCACTAACCTTACTAATATCAGCAGAGCCCCCATAACCTCTATACTAGTATCGCAGAGCCCCACATAACCCATACTAGGATCATGGCAGAGCCCCCAAAGCCTCTATAGTAGTATGCACGCAGAGTCCACCCATAACCTCATACTAATATCCGGCAGATGGCCCCCCATAAACCTCTATACTATATCGCAGAGCCCCCCACAATAACCCCTCATACTAGTATCAGCAGAGCCCCCGAAAAAAACAAAACAAAAAAATACAAAAAAAAAAAAAAAAAAACAAAAAAAGACTAGCCCTAACTAGTAATCAGTAGAGCCCCCTATATAACCCCTATACTAGTATCACAAAGCCCCCAATAACCTCATCTAGATATCAGCAGCAGACCCCCATAACCTCTATACAGTATCAGCAGGCCCCCCATAACCCCTAGTACTAGGATCCGCAGAGGCCCCATAACTCTATAATAGTACGAGCAGAGCCCCCCATACACCTTATACTAGTATACGCAGGAGCCCCATAACCCCTATGCTAATATCAGCAGAGCCCCCGATAAACCCTATACTTGTTTATCACAGTTTTTTCTGCTAGACAGTACAGAAGCCCCCATAACCTAACTCTAGCTACAGCGATCCAGAGCCCCAACCTCTATACTATCACAGAGCACCCCTCCGTACTAGTATCAGCACGCCCCCATACCCTCATATATCTAGATATCGCAGAGCCCCCATAACACCTATACTAGTATCAGCAGGCCACCCCAGTAACCACTATATCAGTACACAAAGCCCCCATAACCTTCTATCCTATGATCAGCAGCAGCCACCCCATACCCCTGTCTATAGTCAGCAGATGCCTCCCCTAACCCCAATATTAGTATCAGAATAGCCCCCCATAACCCCTATATTAATATCAGCAGAGCCCCCCATAACCCTGACTAGTATCAGAGAGCGACCCCCATAACCTATATACTAGTCAGCAGAGCCCCCCAACCCCTAACTGAGTATCAGAAGAGCCACCATTGACCCCCTTAATACTAGTTCAGCAGAGCCCCCATACACCGACCTATCACGATACCCCCCATACGCCCATAGTATCAGCAGCCCCCCATAACCCCGTATTGTAGTTCAGAAGAGCCCCCCGCATAACCCCTTACTAGTTATCAGCAGAGCCTCCCAAACCCTACAGTATAGCAGCCCCTTCATCCGGTACTAGTATCAGCAGAGTGCCCCATAACCCTGTCCTATTATCAGCGAGACGTCCCCCCCCCATAAGTCCCTAACTAGTATCAGTAGGAGTCCCCTCATATACCCCATATGCTAAATATCAGTGCAGAGCCCCCATAACCCTCTATTACTAGGCTAGCACGAGCCCCCCCAAACACCCTATACCTAGTATCAGTAGAGCCCCTCATAACCCCTATGCTAATATCAGCAGAGCCCCCATAACCTCTATACTAGTATCAGCAGAGCCCCCATACCCATACAAGTAAGACCCCAAGTATACTAGTATCAGCAGAGACCCCAACCTTTGTACTAATATCAGCATAGACCCCCCCAAAACCCCTATACTAGTATCAGTCAGAGCCCCCACAACCCATACTAGAACATGCCCCAAATTATGTAGTCAGCAGAGCCCCCATAACCACTTACTTAGTATCAGCACGGCCCCCATAACCCTATATACAGTATCAAGCAGAGCCCCCCATAACCTCTATACTAGTATCAGCAGAGCCCCCATAACCTCTATACAACTGAAGTCAGTCGAGAGCCTCCCCCCAATACCCTGTACTAGTATCACAGACCCCATAACCCCTCATATAGTATCATCAGAGCCTCCGCCATAACCCCTATACTCAGTGATCGCCGAGGCCCCCCCTACAACCCCTCATACTCAGTATCGGCAAGGCCCCCATAACCCCATACATAGTATCAAGCAGAGCCCCCCCATAATCCACTATACTATATCAAGCAGAGACCCCCCATAATCCCCTATCTATAATCAGCAGAGCCCATACGTCCCGAACTAGTACATAAGCCCCCTACCCTAACTAGAGCAGAGAGCCCCCCCATACCCTCTATATACTAGTAATCAACGAGCCTCCCCATAACTCTATACCAGTTCACAGAGCCCCCATAACCCCTCGTACTATGTCTATCAGCAGAGCCCCCCTAACCCTGTAATAGTATCAGCAGAGCCCCCCTATAAAGCAGAGAGCCCCACTATAGCTAGTATCAGCAGACGTCCCCCATAACCCCTATACTAGTATCACAGAGCCTCCCCATAACCCTCATACTAGATCGCAGAGCCCCCAGAACCTATACTGAAGCAGCAGGCCCCCCCATACCTTACACTGTATAGTAGGAGACCCCAAACCTCTATACTAGTATTAGCAAGACCCCACATAACCCCTATAACTAGTATCACGCGCCAGCCCCACTAACCCCTATACTATATCAGCAGAGCCCCCATACCCCTATACTAGTATCAGCAGAGCCCCCCATAACCCCGTACTAGTATCAGCAGAGCGCCCACACCCATAATATATCCGGCACAACCCTGATACTAGTATCAGCAGAGCCCCCCTAACCACCTACAGTATCACGACCCATAACCTTATACAATTATCCAGCTATCATAGCAGAGCCCTCCATAACCCTAATAGATATCAGCAGAGCCCGCCCCAATCCCTATAACTATATCAGCAAGCCCCCATACCCCCTGTACTAGTATCAAGCAGAGCCCCCCATATACGCCTCGTTACTATATCAGCATAGCCCCCCACCACCTACCCTTGAACCTAGGACTCGCAGCATTATCCCTGTATATCAGCAGAGCCCCCCCCAATAACCTCTATCTGTATTAGCAGAGGAGCCCCCCCCATACCCTACTAGTATACGAGAGCCCCCATACCCCTCATACTTAGTATCAGCAGAAGCCCCACCATAACTCTATACTAGTTACACAGAGCCCCCATAACCTCTATACTAGTATCAGCAGAGCCCCCCAGTACACCCACTATCCATAGTATCAGCATGAATCGCCCCCACCATATACCTCTATACTAGAACAGAGAGCCCCACCCATAACCCCGTACTAGTATCAGGAGAGCCCCATAACCTGCTTAAGCTAGTCAGCAAGCCCCCCATAAACCTATATTATTGATCAGCAGAGCACCCCCCACCATAACCTCTCACTAGTATCAGTCGAGCCCACCATAACCCCGTACTATTAATCATCAAGCCCCATACTCCTCTATGCTGTATCACAGGAGCCCCCCCATAACCCCCTATATTAGTATCAGCAGAGCCCCCCATAACCTCTATACTAGTATCAGCAGAGCCCCCCCATAACACCTATATTAGTATCAGCAGAGCCCCCCCCCATAACCTCTATACTAGTATCAGCAGAGCCCCCCATAACCTCTATACTAGTATCAGCAGAGCCCCCCATAACCACCATACGTAGTATCAGCAGAGCGCCCCATACCCCTATACTGAGTATCAGTCGGCAGCCCCCATAACCCCTATACTAGTATCAGCAGAGCCCCCCATAACCCCTATACTAGTATCAGGAGAGCCCCCCATGTAGCAGTCTTGAGGCTTCGGATGTGACTAGAGTATAATACAATCACAATGTGAAGCTGTAACCCATGAGCTGCTGCACCACTAGTAACGGTGAATGTCAGTATTGGGCGGTGAGACGTCCCAGAAGCCTCGTTCCTGGCGCCTCGTAGCGGTATCACCACCATCTGCTGCCGGCCCATACATCAGGAGGATGGAGCGACCTTCCGGGGGCCACGGATACAGACACATTATTACAGTACCGTTCATGGATAACAGCTTTCCACGGAAAGTGAATTCACTTAGGAATTCCCAGCATGCCTGTCATGCCTGGCAAGACAGAGACGCTGGGCATCTGCACGGCACCGGGGCGTATTAACCGGCCACTACTGGTGGATACTACAGGCCAACAGCTCGCTCTATAGCACCTATTATGTGGTATTATAGCCCATTGTGTCCTGGATACCATATGGCGGCTTATTTATGCACTCAGCAGTGGATAAGAACTATAAGGCGGATTAGTTACCAATTTCTTACAGTGTTATATAAGTGCAGTAAGATGACAGGAACCATAGGCGGTATTTATTTAAGCATTCAACAGCTATTGGAGGTTCTTTCATTCATCCCACACCAGAATTATTAGTTGGGAGTATTGGGTTATATTATGAAGGACTAGATTCTTCATTAGCACCGTATGCGGTATTACTGCAATCTTATTGCATTGACCCAGGTCCCTGGTGACTCTATGGCGGTATATTGACGCATTTATGACTTTCTCTTGCAAATAAGAGATGAAATTCCTTGTATATTTGATATTGGGGATCCGAATGATCCCTCAATAGAAGTGGTCAGCTCTGTTGACAAGCCGGCGATACGGTTTTTAGACCGGAGTGACTACATATTGCCGACATAATCCGCTATAAAATCTAACTTCCCTACAACCCGGGAATAAGCGGGATGAGATCCGAGCTACGCGCCCCTAGATTTAAGTCACAGTCTCACTCTCTGCTGTCTGCCGTACGCGTCTTGAACCCGAGGAGACGGTCTAACAGTATGATCAGTGAGGACTCACCCACACTCGTCTCTCACGGCCCATCACTCACACTCATCCTCCGAATCCCAATCTGCCTCAACAACTGCTATAACTCGACCCAATCCACAGGATTAGGTCGCGTGCAAATCCCTGAATTACAAAACTAGGAGAGCTGATCTTGTCCCTGCGCTGAGGCTAATCTGAGGACACCATCAGTGATCCTGAACAACATCAAAACTCCATTCATGGGCAAGACAGAGAGCATGGTCTCATAGAGGTAAATCAAATACTCCACATTCTTGACCGCAAGATTCCAAAACACCCAAGTTCTGAGGTCTCTCCTTGGGCTCCTGGCATTGGTCTCCTGGCGTGGGCTCCTGGCATTGGTTCCTTACTTTTTCCTTACCCTGGGTTTCGGCGTCAATGCTCCATTTTGATTATGTCAGTGGCCCTCATTACTGTGTCATCCATCTCATCAATCATCCAAGTGATTGGCATCTAACTAACATGTGCCCCAGTCCTGATGCCAAGTTGTTTGTGCTCATTCCTTGGTGTCACCCCCCGTCACTTAGTGCAATGTTTTCGTCTGTCACTCCCTTGGTGTCCCCCAGTCCTGATGCTTAATGATCTTTGGTCGTCTCACTCCTTGGTGTCCCCAGTCCCCTGATGCTTAATGGATGGTGTCCTCCTCCCTTGGTTTCCCCAGTCCCTGATGTGCAATGCGTTGGCGGTCTCATTCCTTGGTGTCGCCCACTCCCTGATGCTAGCAATGCTTTGTGTCTTCATCCTGGTCCCAGTCCCCTGATGGCAATGCTTTGGTGGTCTCATTCCTTGGGCGCCCCAGTCCCTGATTTGCAAACTGCTTTGGTGCTCTCCCCCCAATCTCGTAGGTTTCCCAGTCCCTGATGTGCTCTGCTTTTGTGTCTCACTCTGTGGTGTCCCCATTCCCCTGAATGTGCATGCTGTGGTGTCCTCATTCCTTGGTGTCCCCAAATCCCTGATGTGCAATGCTTTGGTGTCTCTCTCTTGGTGTCCCCAGTCCCTGATGTGCATGCTTTGGGGTGTCTCACTCCTTGGTGTCCCCAGTCCTGAATGTGTTCAATGCTTTTGGTGTGCTCACTCCTTGGTGTCCCCCGACCCTGGTTTGCAATGCTTGGGTCTCCTTCCTGGTGTCCCCAGTCCCTGATGTGCAGTGCTTTTCGATGTCTCACTCCTTGGTGTCCCCCAGACCCTGATGTGGCAATGCGTTGGTTCTCACTCCTTGGTGTCCCCGCAATCCCGGAGGTGCCAATGCTTTGGTGTCCTCATCTCATGGTTCCCCCAGTCCCTGAATGTGCAATGCGTTGTGTCTCATTCCTGGTGTCTTCCCCAATGCCCGTGATGTGCATTGCTTTGGTGTCTCATTACCTTGGGTGTCCCAATCCCTGATGTGCATGCTTTGGTGTCTCATTCCTTGGTGTCCCCAATCCCTGTCCCTGTGTGGCTAAGCTTTGTGTCTCACTCCTGTGTGGTGTCCCCAACCCTGATGTGCACAATGCGTTGGTGTCTCCCTCCTTGTAGTCCCCAGACCCTGATGTGCAATGCTTTGTGTCCTCACTCCTTGGTGTCTACATCCCCACCGATGAGGTATAGTTTTCGGTTCAATACCTCACACCATTTTGCTTTCTCCCTTCCCAGTTTTCTCGTGTCCCTTGGATTGGCTATGTGGTTGTCCCCTGTCCCCGATGTCTCATATTTATTTGAGCCTTGTCTCCCAAGTTCCTGATGTTCAATGATTTGGAGTCTCACTCCTTGGTGTCCCCAGTCCCTGATGTTTAATGGATTGGTGTCTCACTCCTTGGTGTCCCCAGATCCTGATGTTCAATTGCTGGCTCACCACTTGTCCCTAATATCACAGTCCCTATTCTACAGGTGCTGGTGACACACTCTTGGTGTCTCTCTATCCTCAATGTCAAGTGTTTTGGTGACTGACTACTTGTTGTTACCGATTCACCGGTCACTTGGTTTTATACCCTTGGGTGTCCCACCTGCCGGCTGTTCCCGTCCCTTCACAGGCCCTCCATGCATAACAGGAGTCAGAGCCTGCCTGGCGCTAGATTTCTTCTGCCTCTCCTGACATCTCACTGTTTTTGTCCTATACTAAGAAGGCTGTGGGACACTTGGTGCATGGATAATTGTCCCGCAGCACAGAGTGGCACAGCACGAGGGGCTTGTTACTTACTTGCCCCCTTGTTTGTTGAATGCGCAGGCCAAAGCCACCACCTGAGAGGTCGCCCGACTGATCACTGGGACACAGAGCATGGAGCGAACCTCGAAGCCCAACATGTTATTCAGCTGTTTGTGTTCCTCCTACAAGAAAAATGCCGAATTTATCACAAAAACAAGATAAGACGAAAGCCTGAAAGATGTAGAAATACAGAAAGTTTCTATCTAGTTTCGGTCGCCTCAGAGAGAGACCGTTAGCCAGTTTGTGAGGAGCAGGGGAACAAGGCCCGCCCGTCCGGGGGTTTATGGTTTTTTCAGGGTTGGGAGGGGGATTGTGGGGTCTTGTCAGGGCAGCTGGGGGGAGGCAGGGTGAGAGGTCCTTGGATTTGTGGAAATTTGGGGTGATGGAAAATATGATGGATATAGTGTGGCATTTTGGTCTCCTGTGGGTGGTGTCCCGGGGACACTTGGGGGTACAGGACAGGGACACGCTGACACTTGGGGGGCTAGTGGTGGTGTATAATCTGTATGTAGTGAGCTCCTCCTAGTGGTGGGTGTATTAAATCTATATGTAGTGATCACCCCTATGAGGTGGGGTATTATTTGTATGTATGAGCTCCCCTAGGTGGTGTTGTATAATCTGTATGTATGTTGATGCTCCTCCTAGTGGTGGTGTATAATCTGTGAGTGTGAGCTCCCCTAGTGGTGTGTAGTAAGCTGATGTATTGTTAGCTCCCCTAGTTGGTGTGTTAATTTGTAGTGTGGAGCTCCTCCTAGTGGTGTATAATCTGTAATGGTAGTGATCTCCCCTAGTGGTGTGTAAATCTGTATGTAGTGAGCTCCCCCTAGTGGTGGATGTATGAATCTGTTATGTAGTGAGCTCCCTAGTGGTGGATGTTAATCTGTATGTAGTGAGCTCCCCCTGTGGTGGTGTATACTATGATGTAGTGCCTCCCCCTAGTGGTGTGGTGTATAATCTGTATGTCAGTATCTCCTCCACTGTGGTGGTGTATAATTGTATGTAGTGAGCCCCCAGTGGTGGTGTCATAATCTTTATGTAGTGAGCCCCCTAGTGGTGGGTATAATTCTGTTGTAGTGACTCCCCTAGTGGTGGTGTATAATCTGATGTAGTAGCTCCCAGTGGTGGGGTATAAATGTATGTAGTGAGTCTCCCTCTAGTGGTGGTGTATAATCTGTATGTAGTGAGCTCCCCCTATGGTGATGTATAATATGTAGTGTAGTGAGCTCCCTCTAGTTGGTGGTGTCAGAATCTGTATTAGTGAGTCTCCTCCTAGTGGTGGTGTAAATCTGATGTCGTGAGATCTCCCCCTATTGGTGGTGTATAATCGTATGTAGTGAGCTCCCCTAGTGGTGGTGTATAATATATTAGTGTCTCTCCTAGTGGTGGTGTATAATCTGTATGTTGTGGACTCCTCCTAGTGGTTTGTATAATCTGGTATGTAGTGAGCTCCTCCTAGTGGTGGTGTATAATCTGTATGTAGTGAGCTCTCACTAGTGGTGGTGTATATCTGTATACTTAGTGAGCTCTCCCTAGGGGGGCTGTATATCTGTATGTAGTGTACGCTCCCCCTAGTGGTGTGTATAATCGTATGTAGTGATCCTCCGCTAGTGGTGGTGTATATAATTGTATGTGGTGTTCTCCTCTAGTGGTGGTGTATACTGTAGGAGGTCCCTAGTTGTGTGAGTAGTATATCTGTATGTAGTGAGCCTCCTAGTGGTGGCTGATAATTGTAGGTAGTGATCTCCTCCTAGTGGTGGTTATAATCTGTTGTAGTGAGCTCTCCCTAGTGGTGTGTTAATCTGTAGTAGTGATCTCCCATGTGGTGACTGTATAACTGTAGGTCGTATCTCCCCTAGTGTGGTGATAATCGTATGTAGTGACTCTCCCTAGTGGTGATGATAATCGTATGTAGTGAGCTCTCCCTAGTGGTGTAATGTATAATCTGTAATGTAGTGAGCTCCCCCTAGTGGTGGGTGTATAATCTGTTTTGTAGTGATTTTCTCCCGAGTGTGGTGTGTAATCTGTAGGTAGTGACCTTCCCTAGTGGGTGGCTGTATAATCTATTGTAGTGAGCTCCCCCTAGTGGTGTGTATAACCTGTAGTAGTGAGCTCCCCCCTAGTTGGTGGGTGATAATCTGTATGTAGTGACTCCCCCTAGTGGGTGGTGTATAATATGTATGTAGTGAGCTCCCCCTAGTGTGGTGTATAATCTGGTATGTAGTGATCTCCCCCTAGTTGGGTCACTGTATATCTGTATGTATGAGCTCCCTCTAGTGGTGGTTTATAATCTGGTGTGGTGATCTCCCCTCAGGGTCCTGTATAATCTGTATGTAGTGAGCGCCCTCTAGTGGTGGTGTATCTGTTATGTAGTGAGCTCCTCCTAGTGGTGGTGTATATCTGTATGTAGTGATTCACCCCTAGTGGTGGTGTATAATCGTATGTAGTGAGACTCCCCTAGAGTGGTGGTGTATATTGTATGTAGTGATCTACCCCTAGTGGTGGTGTATAATCTGTATGTAGTGAGCTCCCTAGTGGTGGTGTATGCAGTATGTAGTGAGCTCCCCAGTGGTGGTGTATAATCTGATGTAGTGAGCTCCCCTAGTGGTGGTGTATATCTGTATGTAGTGCACTCCTCCTAGTGGTGGTGTATGATCTGTATGTAGTGAGCTCCCCTCTAGTGGTGGTGGTATATCTGTATGTAGTGAGCTCCCCCTAGTGGTGGTGTATATTATCTGTATGTAGTGATCTCCCCTAGTGGTGGTGTATAATCTGTATGTAGTGAGCTCTCCCAGTGGTGATGTATAATGCTGATATGTGTAGCTCCTCCTAGTGGTGTGTATAATCTGTAAGTAGTGATCTCCCCCAGTGTTGGATGAAATCGTATATAGTGAACTCCCCTAGTTGTTACTGACCTGTATGTAGTGAGCTCCCCATTGGTGGTTGTAATAATCTGTATGTAGTGAGCTCCTCCTAGTGGTGGTGTATAATTGTATGTAGTGAGCTTCCCCCTGTTGGTGGTGTATAATCTGTATGTAGTGATCTCCCCCTAGTGGTGATGTATAATCTTCTGATGGGAGTGAGCTCCCCCTAGTGGTGGTGTATAATGCTCATGTAGTGAGCTCCCTCTAGTGATGGCAGCAGGCAGATAGAATGTAATCCGGAGCTTTGTATCAGGAACAGGCAGCTGTTATTTTTAGACAGTTCTGGTTGAGTCATAAGAGACTGCAGTGAATGGTTTGTGACTCATCCCCCAGTCTAATTCCCACATAAATCCTGTGGGATCTTCCTCTTCTCCTGACGTATGCTCTGCAGCTGTGGTGGGGTCGGAGTGCTCACATATGTGTTCCGGAGAAGCGCGTTGTCCACACCACAATTATCACGTAGCAATCAGGGAGATTTATAGTGGAAAGATGTCCACCTGGTTATTGCTTAATATTTGGCCTTAAAGGGGCAATGTCCCAGTGATTGGGTTTGTGCTGAATCGGTGATGCCCACGTAATGCCACATTGGTCATTGGTTTAATATCTATTCCAATCACCATGTATGACCATCGCTCCTTATCCAACTGGAAGCGATGATGTCACCAATGTTTTTGTTTCTTTTTTAGATGATGTATCGGTTCTGCTCCAGGAGATCATCACAGAAGCTCGAAACCTCAGCAACGCGGAAATGTATGTACTGTACTGGCCCGAGAGACTGTAACCCAAGTCATCTCCTGATGTCCATCCACCCAGGAGACACCTACTCCAGGAGCCATCACCTGTTACTCTAGATTATTTGATCCTCATAAAGAGACACTTTCTGTCCCACTTGGACTGGGGACCATAGATGTTAATTAGGCGCAGTTCTTGTCCCTTCATGAGGACATCCAGGATCAGGCACCTCCCCATTTCTAACTCAATAACTCGTCGGCATTCTACCGGTGCGGTAAAGAGGACCGCCACTCCGCTATACGGCTCGGCCGCAAGAGACCAATGGACGCCAGCGTCAACGGAGTGGGTGCCGCCATCATGAGTGAGATGATTGGATGAGATGACACAGTACAGCCGGTAGACCCTCCCCCTGGTATGGAGAGAACATACAGTATCGGGATCCGCCGGGGGGGAGGGGGAGGAGGATTGTGATGACATGTTGCTCCCTCCTCCCTCTATAATAAACTCTCGTGCATTATACAGACTCGTTATTACATCTGGAGCCGGCGCTGACTGATACAATTGATATCAGATGAAGAGACATTTGTGGAGTTAATTATTGAAGCTGTTGGATTATTCATTGTGCATGGATAAAGCTGTGAGTGATGATGATGGAGGGGGCCGCGCACTTATAGAATAGTAATATATAGGGGACATTGATGGCAAATAGGAAATAGTATCCGGCTCTGCCCCAGCGTCGCCCCTTTAAGACGTCCACCTACTGGAGTCCAGGAGACATGGAGCTGAGGATGAAGATCTTGGGGAAGTTTTATTAAAAGCTGCTAAATATTCAAAGTCACCTCCGGGGAGGATCATGTTAATAATTCCAGGACGGAACGTGAATTCCATTATTACTGAAAAATGGGATCCGGAGGTCACGAGCCGAGAAAATCCAGGAAGCCCTCAACACATTCATATTCATAATCCATCCAATCCATGAGAGAACAGCCTCAGCGCAGGGATCTATGTGTAGCTTTACCCCAGAAACTGAGAAATAGGGGGGCAATGTGCAAGACATGGGGGCAGGAAAATCAGCAATTCATATAAACCAGGATATAAAAGTATAAACCAAGAAAAAAATTGTGGCTCCAAACTCCAGGCACTCAGTGACTTCACACAATACAATACAGCAGATTATACATCACCACTAGGGGGAGCTCACTACATACAGATTATACACCACCACTAGGGGGAGCTCACTACATACAGATTATACACCACCACTCGGAGGAGATCACTACATACAGATTATACACCACCACTAGGAGGAGATCACTACATACAGTTCCCTGTCCTGTCCCCCCCAACTGTGTAAGCGTGTCCCTGTCCCTGGTTCCCCCAAGTGTCAGCGTGTCCCTGTCCCGACACCCCCAATGTCAGCGCTTGTCCGCTGTCCCCCTCCCCCAAGTGGCAGCATGTCCCTGTCCTGTCCGTTAAACTGGAGATATTAAAGAAATCAAAACCGATTTTTATAGTGTTTATCACCAAGACGGACCGGGCTCGGTGGTTAAAACCAGCCGAGTCGCGGGTACGTTTTGTGTAAGTTGCACCATGTTGTATTGGAGGTGATGATGGGAAAGGAGCAACTTATAATTAGAAAAATATTATTTAGCGGAAGACGTTAAACCCCCAAAAAGTGGGAGGAGAGGAAGGAAGGAAACCCACATAGCGACGCAAGTAAGCCAGAAAGCAAGAGGATGAAAGAAACGTCACGACGAAAGGAAAATCGAGGGGAAACCGACACCGTAATAAACAACGCCCAAGGAGGAAGGCAGTACAATGATAGTAAGGGAGGCCCTCCCAGTAAAGGCGTGATTATCCAATGAATAAGGCAAGATGGTGACCGGAAAAAGTACAGGTCGTGCAAGGACGCAGGTGTATAGTCGGGTGGAGTAGCCGTACATGATCGAAGGTCATAGTTGTGAGGGCGGTCAACGCAGGTAGAGGGTACGAAATTCGGCAGGAGGAGGAGAAGGGAGGGTGTGTTTCGTCATCTCTATTCCAAAAGCGGGGCGGAAAACCTACGGCTCCAGCCACTCAACATCTGGTTCAAATAGGGCGGAACGCGCGAGGACGAAAAGTGCATGAAAGTGTACCCATGTCATCGTGTCCCTGTACCCCCAAGTGTCAGGTCCGTCTGTCCCCCAATGTCGCGTTGTCCGTCCCCCAAGTGTGGTTTGCTAGTCCTGTCCCCCTGTCAGAGTCGTATCCCCCAATGGTCAGCGCTGTCCCTGTCCTGTCCACATAGTTGTCAGCGATTGTCCCTGTCCCCCCAACAGGTCAGCGTGGTCCCTGTCCTGTCCCCCAGTGTCCTGGTCCCTGTCCTGTCCCCCAATGTCAGCGTGTCCCTGTTTTTCCGCCACCAAGTGTCAGCGTGTGCCTTTCCCCGTCCCCCAAGTGCCGTGTCCAACGTCGTCCCCCAATGTCACGGTCCGTCCCCAGTGTCAGCGATGTCCTCTGTCCGCCCCGTTAGTTGGATCATGGGTCCGGTGCCTGTAGTTGGATCATGGGTCCGGTATATGTAGTTGGATCATGAGTCTGGTGTCTGTAGTTGGATCATGAGTTTGGTGTGTCTGTACTTGGATCATGAGTCCGGTGTCTGTAGTAGTATCATGAGTCCAGTGCCTGTAGTTGGATCATGAGTCCGGCGCCTGTAGTAGTATCATGAGTCCGGTGTCTGTAGTTGGATCATGGGTCCGGCGCTTGTAGTTGGATTATGGGTCCAGTGCCTGTAGTTGGATCATGAGTCCGGTGTCTGTAGTTGGATTATGGGTCCGGCGCTTGTAGTTGGATCATGGGTCCGGTGTATGTAGTT
>WNYA01001805.1:0-59016 GCA_019512145.1 Engystomops pustulosus | reverse complement strand
AGATGTATATGGCGGTGTTATTTCTATAGCAGTTAGATGTATATGGCGGTGTTATTTCTATAGCAGTTAGATGTATATGGCGGTGTTATTTAGGCATTGCTTTTGCTATTATATCGCACTATATGTATGGTTTGGGTACCGCTCGCCATGGTATAGCAGTGTTTAGTGGGGACCATTCCATTTTCTTGCTCCTCGGGGTCAATTTCTTCATTAAATATCTTTTTGTTCCTCTGCAATAAATTTCCAGTAACCCAGTAAATTTTTTGTTAATTTGTTCCCATTTCCTAATAAATGATGTTCTCTATTCTTTCTCTGATGCTTCACGTTGTGAGATAATGAGATGTAATCACTAGAAGAGGCTCTTATTATCCCGTGATATCTGGCAATGGAGGTTTGGAGAGGATGAGGCGGCTCCACTTCAAAGGCCGGGTCAACATCTGAGCCCTGATAAAACATAAGGACCATATTCCACAATAGGGGGGCAGGGCTGGGCGGGGGCGGGCAGTGCTGGGGGGCGGTTTGGTTGGGGGGCGTTTTAGTTTCCACCCAAATTATCTTATTTTTCAGCTGTATGAAGAAGTGTTGGCCATTCTGATTAAAACATTTTTGTTAAAGTCTTTGAAATGGTTCGGAGGACTCGGAACAACTTTATATAACATTCATTCGAATAGACAGAGTGTAATACCCCAAACCTCCTCTAGTGGCCACTGTAGACTAGAGCTTTGGCTTCTCACTGCTTGATCTATCAATCAGCTGATCTTTAGAAAGTATTTAGTTAGAGAAGAATAATCACACAGCAGATTAGGACATAATCATATGGGGGGACATTAATCATAGTCTGTTAGACTGTTTTGAGCGTCTTTTAGCGCAAAAATCTGGCGCATCTAGTTAATTAGATGCATTTATGCGCCATTTTCTGGCGCACGGCAAAGTTCGGCACTTAGTGGTTCTGAGTCCCTGCGCCTTATCTGACATAGTGAGTGCGTCCTTACAGATGTTTGCACGGGATCTATCACTAATTTGCGCCTAAAAAGGTGCAAAAAAAGGCGCAAAAATGCATCTACTCTGAGCAGCTGCACTTCCAAAAAACTTCCCTTTTCATTACTAAAAACATACATTTTAGGTTCCCAAATGAAGAATTCCCTCTATGCAACATGGAAAATACTTCGGAGCAGTTTTATAATGTAACATTTCCCCAGTAACGACTTCATCATTGTCTATGGGATCATCTCTGGGAGTGATTATTGTCTATGGGATCATCTCTGGGAGTGATTATTGTCTTATTGTACAGATCTGAGATTATTATCAGTCTCCATTATACTGGACATTATAATAACAAAGGAAAACACTCATTTCAGCAAGAATTTTTTTTTTTTTTTTTTCCATCTCTGTAACTTTTAGTCCCTGCAGTTACATCACAATGATAGTTTATGTGCAGAGATGACGCCCTGAACGTTCTGTCACATTTTCTCAGTTTCCTTTCATTATTGCTCACAAATGAGATCTAACAATTGCGCCAAATTTGGCGCTAATTTAGGCGCAAATGAATGGGACATGAGACAATTCCAAAGCGCATTTACTAAGCCAGAACCAGATCCATCATAGATCAGGAGCCAAAAAGAAGAACAAACCAGGCGCAAAAATAGGCGAACCTGAGACCCCCTATGATTAATGTCCCCCATGGTTTCAATGCAGATATAATTATCTTTATATAGAAATGAAAAGTGCATTGTAGGCGGGACTAAATAACCTAATTTGTTTAAAAACAGCAGCTATGATTGATATGTACAACCATTACTTGTCAATTGTAACAGGCCCGTCCCCATTACACTTGTGGGATCTATTTTGGGGTCCATTGCTGGGGTCCAGTTTAATCCCACCAAAAGCCCCCCCCTCCCCACCTTAAGAACTGAGAATTAAGTGGTTTAAAGGGATATTCCAGTAGCCCAGGATAGAGGAGTTCCGATGGTGGGATACCCACTGATCATGAAAATGGGGTCCATACCCCCAGAATAGTAGAGCGGTGGTAGAATAAGTTCTAATCCTCCCTATGGCTGGAGATAGTGCAGCGCAGGATTCGGATACTTCCGGCTATAGATGGAGAATGGAGCAGTTGATTCTGCAGCTTCCATCCTTTGGGGGTTCATTATAAGCCCCCTCAATGTTCCTGATTGTCAGTCACTGGAATGGCCACTTTACACCTTTACCCCAGGTGTAACCCTATAAATTCTCCGTGATGGGTCCCGCCAGGCTGCGCACCCGCCGCCATCATGTTACATATTCAGAATAGAAAATAGAACTGATCCAAATATTTATATTTCTGCCTCATGTTTTTCTGTACGTGGAAGGGAAAATGATTCCGGAACAGATGGAGAAGCGACAAACCCACTGACCGGGAACGCGAAATCTGTTATTACCGACACATGATAAGAGACAGACGTCCTCCGGCTACTCCATGCACCGCAACACTGTAACAAACAAGTGCGGGAACCACAGATATTTCCAGCCCAATTTTACCAGATAATGAATATAAAGGTAAGCAATCAGTAAAGACGCCGGCAGAATTGTGAAAGAGGCGAAACAATGTAACAAAGCAAAGCCGAATACATTGTAAATATTTGCACGTTGTACATTTCAGGGTTCGCTATTCTGATGAACATTCACGGAACGTTCTGCCGCTAATTCTTTGTTTCCAGCTTTAATGACAAGTTACCGTCACCTTTCCCCTCTAGAAGTCCATGCGGAGGATAATCCCTCGGAGCCGTGATTTAGGAGTCGCCTGTGCGCTGATGAATTAATCCCATAATAGAGGTTTATTTTTTATTTTCCATAGAGAACAATACGAGGGGGGGGATGACATAATACACAGATTATAACACAGGGAACGTTCAAGGTTAATAAGTGCGGAAAGACAGATAAAAGACAATACATTATGCTTCAGTGATGGAGATGGGGAAAAAGTATTACAGCTTTCAAAAAGCAGATACAAATCTATCTCATATCTATTTCTATCTATCTCTTATATCTATATAATATGAGGGGGATGCACTGGGCTGTCATATTCACAGCTATGAGCCTATAGAAACAAATGAGGATGTGTTCTTTTCTGTGAGTTGGGTGATACTGGGCAAAGTCAGTCAGCTGCTGGGGGAGCGTCCAGGAGCTGGATAAAGAGCTGATTCTCAGTTCACTCAGTGCTGGTTGTAGTTTCTCCTATGAAAGTGCTACTCTTTTCTGTTTAGCTGAAGCTTGTATCCAGCCCTGAACCACAGTCTGAACTGGAATCTGTATCTGACCCTGTATCCTGCCTGATCTGGACCCTGTTTCCTGCCTGATCTGAACCCTGTATCCTGGCTGATGTGGACCCTGTATCCTGCCTGATGTGGACCCTGTATCCTGCCTGATCTAAACCCTGTATCCTGCCTGATCTGGATCTTAACAGCAGTGAATGTATGTGACAAGGGCATATAACAGCAGTGAATGTATGTGACCAGGGTATATAACAGCAGTGAATGTATGTGACCAGGGTATATAACAGCAGTGAATGTATGTGACATGGGTATATAGCAGCAGTGAATATATGTGACCAATGGTATATAACAGCAGTGAATGTATGTGACCAATGGTATATAACAGCAGTGAATGTATGTGACCAGGGCATATAACAGCAGTGAATATATGTGACCAATGGTATATAACAGCAGTGAATGTATGTGACCAGGGTATATGACAGCAGTGAAAATATGTGACCAATGGTATTTAACAGCAGTGAATGTATGTGACCAGGATATATAACAACAGTGAATATATGTGACCAATGGTATATAACAGCAGTGAATGTATGTGACCAGGGCATATAACAGCAGTGAATGTATGTGACCAGGGCATATAACAGCAGTGAATGTATGTGACCAGGGTATATAACAGCAGTGAATGTATGTGACCAGGGTATATAACAGCAGTGAATGCATGTGACCAGGGTATATAACAGCAGTGAATATATGTGACCAATGGTTTATAGCAGCAGTGAATATATGTGACCAGGGTATATAACAGCAGTGAATATATGTGACCAATGGTATATAGCAGCAGTGAATATATGTGACCAGGGCATATAACAGCAGTGAATGTATGTGACCAGTGAATTCATCCACCTCTTTCCTATCTAGGTTGTTGCACACATTCACAGAGCTCGGCCACATGTGACAGTATCAGTCATGTCTGGGGGTCTGGGGGTTTATGATATAACACACTGAGGACACGTGGTCAGTAATCCCCCATAATCCGCTGCAATCTACTAATGTCTGACTATGTAGAGCACTGTGGTCTGTAACTAGAATTCTAGACATCTGTATTACACATCTCTGCCTGTAAATGTGTCTGGAGGTCTGGAAGGATCTGACAAACACCAGCAATCATGAGTCTAGACATGATAGAACTGTAACGGAGATACCAGGGGACAATAGATTGTATCTAGGGTCACATACAATGGGATTAGGATTAGCGCTCTCTGGTGGCCGCCCAGGGTCCTGTCCCGCTGTCTCCGGTATGTCTTGGCTCTCCATCACATACCCCCAGATCTGAGGTGGTCTTCTCCAGATTATCACGTGGGAATGACTCATTTGCTATTGACCTCTCATTTGCAGCCTCTCACTTTATGGCACATACTTTGATAGTCTTAGTTTTGGTCTGGGATAATTTATTGTGTTTCCCACCCCCATAGTTTGCACCCCTGCCCCTCACTTCCCACCCCCATTGGTTGCAGCATGACCAGGGTTGTCATATTTTATCTTGTTCTTGTTCTCTGTGTGTCTGGAGAATATCACTGCGAGAACATGTTTGTTGTAGTCAAATATAGAAGTAATCTCCTCCATAAATCCCAAAAGTTTATTGCTCCAGTTCATCTAAAATATAAAATAAAAAGCAACTTTGTAAATAGTTTTCATTGAAAATCTTTGAGTGTATGATGTATATAGCAGCGGCACAGAACTATGTGTCTCAATGCTTAGAAGCAAACATGTGTGCAGAATAGTGAGCGCAGCTCTGAGGTATAACACAGGATGTAACTCAGGATCAGTACAGGATAAGTAATGTCATGTATGTACACAGTGACTGCACCAGCAGCAGAATAGTGAGTGCAGCTCTGGGGTATAATACAGGATGTAACTCAGGATCAGTACAGGATAAGTAATGTCATGTATGTACACAGTGACTGCACCAGCAGCAGAATAGTGAGTGCAGCTCTGGGGTATAAAACAGGATGTAATGATGTTCTGTTTATAATATCATCATTCTTGTGCCTTTGTTGTTATCCTTTTTGATATGTCAGGTTATTGTTATGTTTTTCATATAATATAATAATAATTAGAGAGATACAGGATAGAACTCGGGATCAGCACAAAGATAAGAAATGTCCTGTAAATACAGAGTGACTCAGGTCTGATGTAGATTGTATCTATCACCTTTCCCCCAGGTCATTAATGTCTGAACATAAAATAAATGTATAATTATAATGCGCTTTCTACATTCTTACTATTTTATTTAACAAAGACGGATGGGACGTCCATGAGCGCAGAGCAGAGCTATCCCTCTGACCCCTCCATGGGAGATTACACATGGCTGCAGCATCAGACTACATAGGCTGTAAGGCTGTTACCATGGGAACACATTGCTCTGAAAGAAAGCTGTATACACTGTATGGTCATTTTTCATACAAGAAGCAGCAGTGTCAGGGATAACACTCTGCAGTATCAGACTACATAAAGGTAGTTTGTAGTCTGTTACTCTGGAGACACATAGGTCCGAGTAAGAGCTACAAACACAAAACTGTAAAACCTAAAGTATTGGGGCAACAAAACTAAACAGCAGCACATTTTAAGAATTATACAGAGTTATACTGTGTCCTACCTGTGTATGTTCTGCGCGTTATCTGTTGGGAGGAGCTTATACATTGCAGAGCAAACCTATAGAACATCACACTATTTCCTAAATGTCAGGTCATTGTATGTGAATATATCCTAACATGAGTAAAGTTGCAGTATTTTAAATTTATCTGATTAAAAAAAAACATGCAAATAATATAAATGCAGAAGAAGTCAGTGAAAGGTGGTGGAGGAAGTGTCATGGATTGGGGAATGTTTTCTGCAGCAGGAGCTCTCATACAGCTCATGGCAGAGTGGATGTTAGTTTGTCAGTATCAGAACCTTCATGTTACAATGTAGTTCTAATCTCTCAGTCATTGCTGCTCTCTCATTATCGTGGCACAGTGACGCCTTACACAAAATCCATCAAATGTTACATTATTTGTAATAGAACCAAGTGATCAGACATTGTTCTCTAATTTGTATCTAGTCCTAAGGAATAGAACTGTCCCGTGCACATTGAGAGTTGATTGTTATACTCGACACAAATCCTAGAAAGGCTAAAATCATCCATAAAAGTGACACATGACATTATGAAAGGTTAAGCTTGTGCCCTGGCAGGTTGTCAGCCACAGCCCCGGAGCTTCACGCTTTACCCTTTACCCACAGTTAGAATGCGGACCTCCATTGTAATATGGATCAACCTTAAAGGGGTTGTCCCACCATCACAAATAATACGGAATTTATACATCAGAAAAATATGAACATTGTCCCATTTTTGCTCAGAGTCTCCCATTTTACAGTCCCCATCAGCCTGTCAACATGTTAAGATCCCCTACAAGTCACATTTTAACGGAAGAGAGAAATTCCATAGTAACATTCGGATCCTATGGTTTATCTCTCCATGTATCTCCCTACGGGAGTCCAATCTGTGTCTTCCTTAATGAAAGGTCCAGAATATTCGTAAGACTCCTCCACAGCTGCACCTATAGCATGAGGGAGGGGGGATGATGGAGCTGATCTCTCTCCAGCCAGTCACATACAGCCAACTTCTCTCTCAACTCCCTCATAGCCCCCTCCCCCAGGAATTCATTTCAGAGTAAACAGAAAACAAGCCCCCTGTGCCCTGGGAGTCTCCTGGCAAGGTGAAGCCAACTGTTTATAAAGTGATTTTAACTATGGATTTTTGGGCCACATTATGAAGACTTCTGTGGGAACCTGTCATGAGGCTAAATGGTGAAAACCTGATGACAGGTTCCCTTTAAAGTATGAGCGGTGCTGAGCTCCAGGACCAATACCAGTCACATATACGAGTGGTGCTGAGCTACAGTACCAGGACTAGTCACATATATGAGTGGTGCTAAGCTACAGAACGAAGCACGGTCACATATATAAGCAGTGCGGCGCTACAGCACCAGGCACAGTCACATATGAGCGATGCGGAGCTCCAGGCACAGTCACATATATGAGCGATGCGGAGCTACAGGAGCAGGCGCAGTCCCATATATGAGCGGTGCTGAGCTCCAGGACCAGGCACAGTCCCATATATGAGCGATGCTGAGCTCCAGGACCAGGCACAGTCCCATATATGAGCGATGCTGAGCTCCAGGACCAGGCACAGTCCCATATATGAGCGATGCTGAGCTACAGGACCAGGCACAGTCCCATATATCAGCGATGCTGAGCTACAGGACCAGGCACAGTCCCATATATCAGCGATGCTGAGCTACAGGACCAGGCACAGTCACATATATGAGCGATGCTGAGCTACAGGACCAGGCACAGTCACATATATCAGCGATGTTGAGCTACAGGACCAGGCACAGTCCCATATATCAGCGATGCTGAGCTACAGGACCAGGCACAGTCACATATATGAGCGGTACTGAGCTACAGGACCAGTCAGATATATGGACTGGATCTCATCTCCATAGGACAGGATCTCATCTCCTTAAAGGGCATTTGGATAGGGGTGCAACCCCTTTAAAATCCTGCAAGCATTCTTCTAGCACCTCCCGCCATCTCCCGCTTGTATCCGTTCTCCTTTTTAATAAAGCGGTGGCTCTCTCCATCACAGCGCCATGCGTTCCACTTCTCTGAAGGTTGATCAGGAACCTACAGGGGATCTGAAATACACTTCAATGTGTGTCTTTAGATTGTCTTGCAATCAAAATTAAATTAGGTGATGCCCCCTGCGGGGTTTTCTCTGATAGAACGAGAGTCGGCGGGAGAGCCTGCAGCTTTACTGGCGATTCCTCTATTGATACATCCAGAGCCAATTACCGCAACGATTTCCTCAAAGACGGGCTTAGCCGCTCCTCGCTGCGGAGGGTTGAGTAGACTTCCTGGCCTCACTGCAACGGGGGCAGAGATCAGAGTACAGAGCCACTCGAGAGGTGCGCCGCGTCTCCCTTAGTGTTTGAAGAACGTCTCCATCTGTACATGACCTGGAGACGAGATGACGACTACATTCCTGGCAAGGAAGAGAATTCGAAGCGATTTACAAATACAAGTATCACACATTCTTTCTCTTCCCCAATTATTTAAAGGGGATTTGGACCAGACCTTCTGTAGGGTCCACACCTGGTTTGTAACGAGACTCAAGATCCACCATTATGAACCAGGGACATTACTCATAGACCCAGGCATAAGGACTGTGGTATCTTCTTATATTTCTTATCCGTGGCCTCCTTCCTACTAAAATCCACTTTTCAAATTATGCTAATGAGCCTGAACAGCTCTGGGAGTATTCGTAGAGTCCCTTTGGGATGTCGTTTTACAGGCTTTTACACGGTCTCCCTCCCCCTGATTTTATCTGTCTGCTATAATCTCACACAGTGGGAAGGGGGAAGTGCTCCTGCACAGTGTAACAACTTGTGAAGCTACAGCAGGGAGGGGCTGTGGTAGGCCATAGATAGCAAATATTAGAAGACACAGTGGGGCGCATTTACTTACCCGTCCCGTTGACACCGCCGATCCAGAATATCCGATGAGGATTCGGAGCTGCCGCGATTCACTAAGATCTTGCGTCCAATTTCCTGCATATGTCGCTTCCCCCGCTCATGTCCGCCGGAGTTCACCGTCTTCTTCCCGGTGCATGTGAGCTTGATCTTGCTACACAATTTGTTCTTTAACAAATTCGGTTTCGGTTTGTCCGAATCAGTCGGGTTGATCGACGGCCACGCCCCCCGATTTGTGTCGCGTGCAAGCCAAAAACCCGGGGCAATTCAGGGCAAAACGGAGAAATTCGTGAAACCCCCACGGAAAAGCATCCGACGGATCCTTAGTAAATGTGCCCCAGTATGTCTTGTGGGAAAGTGTCGCTTTTGTAAAAATTGAAATCCCCATTAAATATATATAAAACTTAAAGGGGTCTTCCAGACTGGGCATCACCTTCAATTATAAACAGGATAGGTGGCCATTGATAGATTGGTGGGGGTCTGATGACCAAACGCTGCACCAATGATCTGTTTGATGCTGCCGCAAGCACTGGAAGCTATACAGGGGATGGAGGCTCCTTCCATTACATTGTGGCCATAGTGAGGTACTGCAGCTTTCTTCCCCTTTACTTGAAATGCATTTGACGCCCTAGGCAGCACTGAACCAATTATTTTTGGATATGTGATGGACAGGTACCCCGAACAATCATGAGAACAGGGTTCCCAGTCCCTGCCAGGTCCCATAACTGGAGCAGTGCGTCTGCTGGAGGTCTCCCCTTATTCATAAACAGTTCACTGAACCCCCAATTGTTGTGACTGGTGAAGTCCTAGAGATCTCCCATTAATCACACAATCATTTATCTTTTGTATGAGGTCATTTTTAGAAGTTTTTAAAGGACTTTGATACTAATATAAATTTTTTATAATGGACTGTTGCTATTAAATCAGCGGGGGTCCGGCTCTTGCCCCCCTTATTGATCAGCTGATCAATTACACATCATTCAAGTGCACTAGTACCCAAGGCCACTGCAAGTCCGCTCCATTCCAATAAATGGGACAGCACCATAGGCAAAGTGTGCGGAATAATGTAAATGTAGCAGCTAATGTATCTCCATGGTAACAGACAACACTTGAGCTCTGTGTAGTCTGATCCTGCAGTCAGTCTCTCTTTTTACTTGTGCCGTGGTTGACAATTAATCAGATTTGTGTAGGCGACTGATGGACAATCATCTGCCTACAGGACCAGACTACACAGGGTTTGTTTGTAGTCTGTAACCATGGAGCTGTAATGAATGTATCATTGTTGTGTCGTGGTACACTTACGAGGGTCCCATGAATGTTCCTGTTCTTGTGCAGGTGCGCTTGATCGTTGCGTGATGGGCATCACAGCCGTGGAAATACTCAACGCTTGCGACGAAGCTGTACCCACCGCCGTCGAAGCGCTGAGCCATTCGGCGGTGAATTTAAAGCAGGCAATGACCAGACGCAGCCTGGCAGCGCTAAAGACTGTGGCGCACCACAAGCTCCAGACCCTGGCCACCAACCTGCTGGCCTCCGAAGCATCAGACAAGGTAAGTGACCTTGAGCAATACATGTTGTACGTTCTAGGCTGCTCTAGAACGCTCCTGCGTGAATAGCACAATGTAAATACTAATGCCGCCCTCTATCACATTGTGCCCTTCTACTTACCCCCCTGGGGGAATCCTGTCGGCCTATGGGCTTCAAGTACATGTGGAGGTCTCCAATAACCCTGTAGTCACCTGCCAAGGGCACAGTACACACAGCGCCAGGGAAGAAAAATGACTTCCCTTGTGAATTCGTCAATTGGAATTATTTTTACTGTACAGCAGTATTTTAACTCTTCAAAGTTCTGTATCCCAGGACACCCCCCACTGAAAGAAAGGATCATTACACAATGGCCTATTGTGGTAGATCAAGTTTTTGTTTAGGAGTTTTGGATGATTTTTTTTTTCCTTGTATTTCCTTATTGTCACAATTTGTATTTAATATTTTACCGAAATGTTACAGTTTTCACTCTGGCCTAAGGCTAACACTTATTATTATCAGCACAGACTGGGTTAAAATGATCATTTACACCTCTACGTAGATAACTCAGGATCCCACATTCGCAATTGGTGATGACACAGGTCACTGAGCTCTCTCCCATAGAAGTCAATGTGATCTCAAGTACTCAGGATCAATACAAGATCTAGATGTATGTATATAGTGCACCAGCAGAATAGTGAGAGCAGCTCTGGAGTATAATACAGGATGTAACTCAGGATCAGTACAGGATAAGTAATGTCATGTATGTACACAGTGACTGCACCAGCAGCAGAATAGTGAGTGCAGCTCTGGAGTATAATACAGGATGTAACTCAGGATCAGTACAGGATAAATACAATGTACTGACAAAGTTACAAACATTTCTATTCAGAATATATAAACTTGTTGGATTTTCCGTGTGCTGCTATTATCCCTCCTACGTGAATCCTCTCCCTGGGCCGCTCTTACATCAAACCTAATTTATGTAGAATAATATATACATGACAGGTGGAGGCGTTGGAGATAACTGCAGGAGCCGCTGGTGAGTCATTGATTTATGGCGAGTAGATGAGTCAGTGCGTGTGTCACGGCCGCAGTGGTCGGTGTCATTATTCTTATCTATGCACCTCTATCCCCATTAGGATGCGCCGCGGCATATGTCACCGATATAGGAAGAAGACGCCATCACAGGCACAGACATGGGCTCTGTACAGAACATTCATGTGTGTATTTATTGTGTGTGGAGTATCATATATGAAGGTAAGTATGCAGGGATTATGGATTTTTAGTGTGGGCTCTGCAGAGTACATTTCCATTAAAGGGGCACTCCAGCCAAAATAACAAAAACCCATACACTATCCTGTTCTCCTAGAGGTTTCTATCACTTTGGGATTGCACTTTAGAAGTATTGCAACTCTGACTGGGAACTCTCTGGTCTCACAGAAGCGAATACGTGACTTTCATAGTGATGTGCTAGAAAATGCACACGGAGGTTTTCTATTTTTTCAATAAACTTGGAACACCCCTTTAAACGGATGAAGTTTAGCCTGTCCCTGCAGAAGAGGTCTACCCTGGCTGTGCTGATTATCAATTGTGTAATCAAGAAAGTCTACAGATTCAAACTTCTACAGAGAAGGAGCTGCTGCTCCCTGCTCACTCTGGAGGGAGGTGGAGGGCATGTGATGCTGCTCTTTGTGTAGCAAGGAGGAGAGCCATGTGTCTGTGCAGATCTGTGGATGAAGAAGTCTCCTGCAAATTACAGTCAGGTAAGAAGGGTACCCCTGTTGCCCATCAGTCCCTCCATCCCAGGCTGTCATCCTGCAGGACTTTCAGTCTCTCTCTGTACCTCAAAAGCTTTATCAAAGACCCATCTAGAGCCTCCCCCTCCCCTCAGCTCCTGCTCTCTGGACACTATTTACACAGCAGAGAAGCTGTTAACCATTACTGTCGAAGAGGGACAGACTATACACAACATGTAACTATTTCACTGCTGGTTTCTACCACTTATTCCATGCTCCTACATGTGATGAGAGCTGCCAAGCTAGTTACTATATAGTCCTGCATATACACAATGTGGAGAGCACAGTGGATTTACTGGTAGGAATCTCAATCAATTTGCTGCCAAGTTAATGAAAGAACACAAAGCATTATGCGAGCTTTGGGCAGCTTGAAACTGACTCAGCTCGGGACAAAGATAGGAAGAAGTGAGTGTCTGCCCACATCACTGCTGCCGAGGAAGGTTTCTGACAAGTGGCTTCAGAACAGAAAATGCCATAAAGAACACAAAATGGGTATCATTCTTTTTTTTTTGTTTTATAGAGGAAATCATTTTGAATTTGGATATGCACTTTAACTTCACCCAAGCCTTACCCCTACCATGTGCAAAAACACCTTGGACAATCAAATCTCTGCCCCCATGGTTATATTCACTAGGTTCTCTTCACCAACGTAGTGGCAGATACTCTTTTTAGCACATAGACAGATGGCCGTCCACTAAATTTTTGGACCCCAAATATTCAGCACCCACACAGGGGTAAAGACTTCCTCCAATCGGCGGTGACAGATTATTCAGAGAGCACACGGTATGATGGAAGCCCGCCCCTCGTGAGAGTAGACGACTTTAAATGGGCCCTCTTGTACATGGTGTAATGTCATTCTCGGCCCGTGTTTAGTTTACATAGAAAAATGTCAAAACCTTAGAGTGGGGGGAGAAGGAGGCGACGCCCCGGACTGTATCCTCATATAATGATGTGATGACACGTGTGAACTGCAATCAACATCTGTCAATCAATCCCCATGAACCAGAGCAAACAGCAGAGACCGCCAGAGCCCCGGAGATTAGAAATGTCAGGACGCTCCATCTAATCCGTACAACTTCATGAGGCCGAGATTAAAGGAGCTCAAATACACAGAGGCGGGTGACATAACAACACCTACACCGCTGCTGAGTTATTAAAGGGGAAGGTCAGTTATTAAAGGGGGAGGTCAGGACAGATTGGGTCATGCCCCGCACTCTGTCATGAACCTACCCGTATCCGGAGTCGACCTGAGGAAGAACATCAGACCTGCAACATGGTGCACGTCATTGCATAAAATAGGGGAAGGGGGAAAAGTAGAAGATATGTTTAGGCCCGTGAACCCAAAAACACTCTATAATTAAAGGGGTTTTCCTGTTATACTGGTTAAAATAAAAGTGATTTACCTCCCTCCACTCTTTTGTTGATACCTCTGTGGCTTGGCCACCAGGACCACCACGACAATCACCAGACGGTATCTTCACCATACAACATGACTACTCTCCCCATGGTGAACATCGAGACCATGTGACTACTATAGGCTTGGTTGGGCGGCCATATTACTTACATGTATGCCTGGCAAGGGAGTAATTGGAACCACCAGTGGTCAGCCCGAACCCCTCTGGGATCTGACTGGAGCTACGTGGCCGGGTTAATAGTTTTGGTGGTTCGATTTCGGCTCCAAACTCTGCCCCGATCACTCCGAGAAGGACTATGGCGGTGGCTTGCTTCCGTCGTTCTTCATAGGAAGTGGAGATTTTTTTCACTGGCGGAAGGTTGGAAAGACATCCTGGAAAGAGAAGAGCACAGTATGAAGGACTACGTACATAAGAGAACTACAGTCACTGAAACATAGGGAACAGAAATAACAAGTCTGACATTTAAGGGGCTGCACCCTTAGTTTGCACAGTGGCCCTCTGACTAAATGTAAGTCACAAGGACTGTATTGCAGATATTAGAAGCAGGACTGTGAAATATGGATTTGTATTCCAGGATTGTAAACTAAGGGTGTATGCCAAAACTGCTCTTTTTCAATTAAAGTGCTCCACAGTCATCTCCATCTCTGAGTATTACCAAAATCCAATTACAGATTATAATCAGAGAGAAAAGCTCAGAGCACAGCAGTGTGAGGACACGCCCCCAGTGCACTTGGAGAAGCTACAATTCTGGAAATAAAATTCCATATTCCAAAAACAATATTTGTACATGGAATGTGACAAAATATTATATTTTGAAATGTGATATTATTATGGCTGTTGTACACTTTCAATAAAACGAGTTTAAAAAAAAATTCCATATTTCAAAATCCTGCTGCTACTAACAAAATACACAAAGGCCGGATTCCAAATTTTTCCACTGGAAAATACCTAACACTGGCTGTGGAAAGCTTAGAGCACAGCAGTGTGAGAACACGTCCCTAGTGCACTCGGAGAAGCTGTAATCCTGGAATGTAAATTCATATTTCATAGTCCTGCTGTTACTACTAACACACACAAAAGATATGACTACACATCTCTGCGGGGACAAAAACTAACACTGACTGCAGAGAGCACAGAGCGCAGCAGTGTAAGGACACTCCCCCAGTCCACTTGGAGCAGATACAATCCTGGAATATACATCTATATATCACAGTCCTGCTGATACTAACCACATACTTAAATGTTAAATCTGTGGACATGTGATAATGTTAGTATTCAGGTAATAAAGAAAATGGATACATATGATATTGTTGGTAGATATGACAGTGATAATCTATAGGTGACGTCCTGTATATCATTTTCCTTCCAGTTTGCCTCCCCCTCCCCTCTAGCACTGTGGTGGGGTCCTGATATATGATTAGATGTGAGTAGCTGGACTTGCCCTTCCCCCATCCCCTATAACAATGGCTGGGCGCCTGCTCCATTGTGTTGTGTCCGCTGACCTCTGCACAAGGGGAATATGTGCGTCGCTGCGGCGGTGACAGATGAATGATCTCCGTGTTCGTCCACCAGAGCGGCCGCTCAGTCCAGGTGCTCAGACACGCGGCCCCGTGTGACATCTCAGATCAAGATGAATTGGCGCAAACTCCTGATCCAAGATTGTTTTATACCGTTTAATTTAGTTTCTCCCTCTGCTTGGATGAGCACAGCTCTGGTTATGGATTTCTATTCTAATGTAGTGGAGCAGGCAGTGAGAGAAGGCGATGAAGCAGATGCCGGCGCTGGGGGACCACGGGGAGACTGATCAATAGGCGCCACTGACCCGATGTGCTCCACTCCGAAAGCCCACAGAACAGGCTCCACTAGGAGGAGGAATGGGTGGCTGCGCCAGAGGGGAGAGCGCCCGGTAGGCTGCGCCAGAGGGGAGAGCGCCCGGGAGGCTGCGCCAGAGGGGAGAGCAGAATAGTGAGTGCAGCTCTGGGGTATAATACAGGATTTAACTCAGGATCAGTACAGGATAAGTAATGTCATGTATATACACAGTGACTGCACCAGCAGCAGAATAGTGAGTGCAGCTCTGGAGTATAATACAGGATGTTACTCAGGATCAGTACAGGATAAGTAATGTCATGTATGTACACAGTGACTGCACCAGCAGCAGAATAGTGAGTGCAGCTCTGGGGTATAATACAGGATGTAACTCAGGATCAGTACAGGATAAGTAATGTCATGTGTGTACAGTGACTGCACCAGCAGCAGAATAGTGAGTGCAGCTCTGGGGTATAATACAGGATGTAACTCAGGATCAGTACAGGATAAGTAATGTCATGTATGTACAGTGACTGCACCAGCAGCAGAATAGTGAGTGCAGCTCTGGATAACGGCTCTCTCCTGATTTATCGGTTGACTATATACTTGTCTGCCTTGATCTTCGATTCCTTTTGTGCTCTGATCGCTCGTATGGATGGGTGTCTATGATTAATCTTGATGTGCCTCGTCTCCCGATACTTCGCTTTGCTTCGCTCCGTGTTCTGATCTGATGCTCCTTGCTGGGTCTGATTGCTCTTGGACCTACTACTTCCGATGGAAAGGTGAGATTTGTAAAGCTAGAACCAGGCGAGTAATAGATTGTATCTGCGCCCTGTACATAGTATCCTCTCCACTGGGCAGAGTCTACAGAATTGAAGATGGCTGTACTAACACGGAGTAATGAGATGTAACTCCCCCGACAGTTCTCCTCTCTCCGAGCTGAAAATGGCTCGTGATAACGAGAAGTAAGATTGTATCCCCCCGTACAGTATCCTCTCCACAGGATTGAAATGGCTGATTACAGAGGAGAACAGATTGTATCCCCCATACGTAGTATCCACTCCCCGCGGGGACAGATGAAATGGCTGTAACAGAGAGTAAAGATTGTCAGCCGAGGGAGGACAAGTCTCCTTCTCCCCAGAGATGAAATTGGCATGATTACAAAGAGATGCAGGTTTAGATTGTATCCCTCGTGTACCGTCCTCTCTGAGCGATGTATAGATGGCGTGTAATGGCAGATACAGAGAGTACTAGATTGTATCCCCCCTGTACAGTCTCCTCTCCCCGGAGGTGAACATGGCTGATAACAGGAGAGTAATAGATTGTATCCCCCTGTATATCTTCTTCTACCCAGATGAAATAGTGATAACGAGGAGTAATAAGATGATCCCCAGTTGTAACACAGTCTCCTCTACCTGGGAAATGGACTGCTGATACCGAGAGTAATAGATAGTACATGTGTCATTGGCTTACGGCACCATAGTCGCCATTGGGTGTACTAGGGAGCAGACGAGGAATATATGGAGGAATAGATCCATGGAGCTGCATACTATTTCTGTGCTGGTGCAGCAAGGATTCACTGTGTACATTAGCATGACATTACTTTAGCACTGTATCTTGATTACATCCTGTATTATACCCCAGAGCATGCACTCACTATTCTGCGTATGGTGGCAGTACTGTTGTACATACGGACATTACTTATCCGTACTGATCCTGAGGGTACCTCCTGTATTATACTCCAGAGTGCTCTCATATTCTGCTGCTGGTGCAGTCACTGTACATACAGACTTATTATCATGTAATGATCCTGAGTTAATCTGTCATTATACTCCAGAGCTGCACCACTATTTCTGCATGCTGGTGCAGTATGTGTACATAATGACATGTACTTATACTGTATGGTCCTGAGTACATCACGTATTATACCCCAGATGCTGCACTCACATTATGCTGGTGCAGTCACTGTGGAAACATGAATTACTTATCTTACTGATCTGAGTTAAATCCTGCACTTATACTCCAGAGCTGCAGCTCACTATTCTGTGTGGGGGCAGTTAAGCTGTGTAATACACTGATATACTATCCTTATTTGTGACGTTGAGTTTATAGTGATTAGTCCCTGTTTCTGGCCTTTAGGTTGTCGCTGTTGTTTCACGTTCTTCTGAGCGGAACCTTTGCTCTGGTTCTGTGTGTTTCAGGGGGGAAGGATTTTGCTCTGGAGGCAACCAGGGAAAGCAGATATTGAAGCGCCAGGTGGCGCGGGGCAGGGAAGTATGATTGGCGGTAAAGCGGGCCTTGCCGGATCGTGTCAGTGTGGTTGAGCTGGGGTTCGCGTCCTGTGGTGCGAGGCAGAGCTGTATCTGTACAATAATAAAGTGCTCTTTCCAACACGTGTCTTTTACAACGCCTGGTAAACTAATAATTTCTAAACATTATGATAATAGTTTTGTGTTAGGACGAGGATTGTGTTTGGGGCTCTGGATGTGCCGGGAGTTGTGGGGATTACGTTCAGATGTGACATGTCCAGGGCAGCGCCCTGCTGCACTTCCGTTTTCCTCCACTAGATGGCGCGCTGTTCTCTCGGGTGATCCAACGGTGCAGTTCTTGATTCTGGCCACCTAGTGTGGCGTCTATTCTACTTGTTCTTTGGGTATAGAAACATTTTCACACTGCTGGCGTTTTTTTTTTTTTGGCCAGTTAAATGCATTTTATTGAAGTTACTGTGACCGTTATCATAAGTTCTCTAATGGTTCGGGTTGTTATCTCAAATGATTGATAAGTATAGGCCTGTGGGGTCTGAATTCAGACCGACAAAAAGTCATCAATGTACCATCTCCCTTTTGTATCTCGTTCTTCTCGGACGGGGAGGGTATTGAGCAAAAAAATGTGCAACTTTTTCACCATCCAAATCTGGGATTTTCAAGATTATTATTTTAATTGCAAACAAGAGAAAAAAATGAAAAAAAGTTTGAAAATGACCCCCTGGCCTCCCCAGCCATCGTGATCCAGACTACAACGTGAGTGGTGTTGTAAGATTACCGGATGTCTGGGAAGCCATTGTGAAGCAGCACTCTCTTGCAGTCGCACGTGCTGTCATGCGTTGTGGACTCGCATGAGTCAACTCCCAGCGGAGCGGGAGCGCCATCAGAGAAAGCGAAAGAAAAGTCCTGACCGCCGTTTGTACAGAGACAGGTAACTTGGGGGAGAAGGGATAAGGAGCCGGAGCCCAAAACTGTGGCTAAGATTCATCTCACAGATGGGTATGTGAACTTGGATGCGTTTTATTATCTCATATAATAACATACAGATGAGGGCCAAAACACAGGTGTAGAAGAGGCGAGCGCGCATTACTGCTGCTGTAATATTCTCGCAGACATGTAATGATTTGAGGTTATGGTTTCTAGGTGTTGGCCCAATTGGGGATAACAGTTGGGACTCCCCCTCAACATCCTTCATTCAGATTAACAACACTTCTGCACGACTACATTGTAACAAACTATAGGAAAAAAGAATAATTGTGGTGCTTGCGGTGGATTCCTCACATTCATATAATATAATATACTATATTCAACCGTGGATGCAAAGTAGTAACAAAGATCCTCAGCGTGAGACCTGTTGGACCAGGTCAATGTAACTGTACACGGAAGCCATGTGATGGTTGCTGCGTCTCGGGTATTTCATGTATACATCTTCCTCTTCTCCAGGTCTTTTGCAGAATCTAGGTTGAGATTGCGGTTGTGTTGTTGGTTACTTGATGACAAGACACGCCCTGTGCGGCCCGGACCCAAGTACCAGAACATCAGGTGCACGCCGCCATCTGCAAGCTCCGTGACTTCCCGCTTCTGGATGAGATCCAGAATGGCTATCCAGCCGGCGGTCCAGCAGGCCGACTGTATCCCTTCACAGGTTGTGCCAAGGCCCAGAGCGCCGCAGCTCTGCAGAGGTCAGGGTGCCCCCCGAGGAGAGGTCAGGTGCCCCGGGCAGAGGTCAGGTGCCACCGGCAGGGGCAGAGGTTCAGGTGCCGCGCGGGAGACGAGGCAGCGGTCAGGGTGCCCCAGGGAACGGAGGCAGACGAATCCTATTTAGGCTGAATTCCTGGGGTCCATCAGTCTTCTACTCCTTTGGTTTGTTCTGTTCGCTACTTAGTCGCTCACGAGTTCTGTTTGTCCGTTCTATCGAACTCTGGGCTATTAGGGTTCTGTTCCTCTTGGTCCTGTAGGGTCCTATAAACCTCCCCAGGTTCTATGTGATGATATCTCAAACATCCAGAAGCTGCCTTCTGCTTGTGCCTCCATGTTTCTTATCCGCTCCCCAGTCCTGGACGCTTGGACGTCTTATGGATATTCTCCAGAGAGACGCTTTGTAGTACGATCGCCATTACTCAACCACAAACTACAGGGGTTGGACGAAAGCCGGGTACAGGAGGGGTGTGAGCCCCTGGGGCTCCCTCCCTGATCTGATCTCTCATCTTACTCCTTTTGGTTAGAGGGAAGAAGACGAACTCAGTGCACATCGCGCGGTTGTGGATCTGAGCAGCCCCTTCACCCGAGGACCAGCTGGAGATCATCATCGCCAACATGAAGAAGGACGGCATCCACCGCAGGTTTTGTAGGTATCCGGGGAAACTACACGCTACCAGCACAACACGCCGCTTTATCCAGACTATAACGGGAAATTCCGCACTTTTGAAAGACGTGTGGTCTTACTCAGCTTTGTCAGGTGAATAAAGAAATTGCCATTCTTCATACTGCTACATGAACAAACCCCAGCACATGGGGAGAAGAGATCTTATTTGGACAGAAAAGTTCTGTCCGCTCCTCTCACACCCCCCCCCGTCTATGGGTTTCCCGGTATTTTCGGCTTCTAATTAAAGTAAATGGGATTGCAAATACCAGGTTGCAAACTGTGGACAGTAGTGTGGCCGCGTCTCTGGAAGGATGCGGCCGATGTAATGCTTATTGTGCGCACAGTTTTATTCACTCATTTAGATGAGGCTATGGGCCTGCCCGATGAGGCCATCTAATTAGCGTCTTTGCCACCCAACCGCCGCATTTGACAGACTGATTCACCCTTGTAGCCGACGCTGCCATTGATCCGATGCTGGATGTCACACAGATGTCCCACAGTTGCCCTTCTCCTAGATGAGTAGGAAGAAGATGACGGTGGTTCAGGCGGGGTAGGACTGTCCCGGAAGCCCCAAACCAACACTGCCGAAGATGTGCAAAGACTGTGACGAGTCTCAGTCTCTGTGTCAAGGCCAGATCGGCCTGGGGACGAGTTACTCATGCTCGGATATATCACACGATATTATTGCATCAGTGCCGCCCAAGAAGATAGACACGATTGTACGGTGAGGGATGGGGAGGGCGGCACGCAGCGCTGAGGGACGAGCCGATGGGAAAGGTTCCGACCTGCAGAGAGTTTGGAGTGAAGCATGGTGGGAAGACATGTCTCCTGAAGTGAAGTGCCTGGACGATACAATAGGCATGAGTCGAGGACGCGATGTGCAGTGTGTAGCATGGATGGGGGGATAGCGAGCTGCAGTGTGTATGAGCAGAAGGGGGGGAGCAGAGCCAGTTGGGCGAGAGGGTGTGTACAGATGTAAGTAGTAGAGCATGCAGGTGGAGCGAGTGGCCATGTAGAGCATGTAGGGGGAGCAGGCTGCATGTAGCTGGAGAGGGGGGAGAGCAGTGCTGCAGTGTGGAGCAGGAGGGGGGCGGGGGGAGCAGTGCTTCAGTGTGGAGCATGGGAGAGCGAGTGAGTGAGCGAAGCGGAGGAGTCTGTAAGCATGTGGAGAGTGTGGCAGTGGAGCGGAGGGGGGAGCAGTGCAGTGTTGTGGAGCGGAGGGGAGAGTGGGGAGCAGTTGCTCAGGTGGGAAGGAGGGGAGAGCAGTGCTTCAGTATGGATGGGGCAGCGATGATTGGCGAAAGGAGGGGGGGAAGCAGTGCTGTCAGTGTGGGATGGAGGAGGGAGCAGTGCTTCAGAGGGAGAGATGTCCGGGTAGCGATGGCTGACTATTGGGGGAGATAGAGGGGGCTTCGAGTGTGAGGATGGAGGAGGGGAGCTCAGGGCCTAATTGGGTGTGGGACGAGGGATGTGGAGGGAGGTAGAAGAGCAGTGTTGGGCGTATCGGGCAGGAAGTAAGGGGCGCAGGCCGCGGCGGGGAGAGCAGAAAGGCTGGAATGCAGTGGAGAAGGGACTGATGGGGGAAGCGCGCGGGAGACTGGGAGGGAGGCTTGGGGGGAGGTCGGGACGCTTGGAGAAGGCCGGGCAGAGCAGGAGACTGTCGGAAGCAGGAGGCGGCGGTGGCGAGATGACTTGCAGTGTGGAGCAGGAAGGGGGAAAGCAGAGCACTGCAGTGGGAGAAGAGTAGATGGGGGAAACGAGCCGGCAGTGGTGGAGCAGGAGGGGGAAGCAGAAGCTGAATGTGTGGAGCAGGTCAGGGGGGCGCAGAGCGGCAGTGTAGAGCCCATGGGGAGAGCAGCAGAGCTGTTGGTAGGGGGTGACTTGTGGGGGTAGTGATGTTTTTCTGCTTTCTTTATGGGCTCAGGGACAGTCTAAGAGAAACTCTCATGTTAAGCGAATTGAGACGAGACCTATGCCGTGGCAGTGTACGCATGAACCATGGCCGGTCAACCTCTCCATACGCATCGTGGGGGTGGTACAAGGTGTAAGGTAGCCAAGGTATCCAAGCCACGACAGAGTCCCAGGAGACACATCGGCTGCCCAAACATCCCGGCTGCTCCTCTCATACGGGAAGAGATCAACTTCCCGTCCGGGAATGATGACACATGTACATTGTCCTATCACGGCGAGCCATCCCTTAGTCCTCAACGTTACATCATTCTAGACCAGCTGAGGCCATAGTGTAGGCTGCCATTGCTGGGAGTTGTTAGTAATCCCACAGTTTACTGCTCCTAGAATTGCTTTTTTTTTTTATAGATCCAGAGTATGTCCGTAATAATGTATGCTAACAATGTATTCCAGTGGGCAATTTTTGGGAGATAAATAACCGGATCCAGATTATACATTTTACCTGCAAACGACCCGATACGATGCTATACACAACTCATTTGGCAAAGAGGACCAACTTATCTCTCTAAGGATTGTCTGTAGACACTGCCGCAGCTGTAACCAAAACCTCAGTTGGAGATGAGTGGTGCGGTTTTATATAGGTTTACCACAATAAGAATGTTTTCGATTTCCTGGACAGCAAGCGGTGATCACGGTTAGAGGGACCTTGCGGCCTATAGAAGATAAGATGCAGGAACTCTTGAACCATTTTGGCTTCTTAGGTCACGGAGGAGAAATGAAGAGAGTTGGTCCAATGTGGAAGCGAGAACCAGCACAGAACACTCTGCGAAAATGACGAATGCGTCCAGCAAGGAGACGGTTTTCTGCCTAAATAAGTGACGAGGAAACGAAATCCAGGAAAGACCGACACCCATACAAGGGTGCAGGGCGGGAGTGGGGGGGTGATACTGACACAAACGCTCGCTGTGAGAGTCACATGGGGTATCATTCAAAGGGGTGTGCCAGTATTTGACCTTGGAAAGTAAGTGTCCTCACCTCTAGGCCCCAATGACCATGGTTATAGGATAGCAGTCCCCTTACGTCCTATTGTTATGGGCAGAGGAGGGCTCCTTTGACCCTTGGCTTGATAATCCTGCAGGCAGAAATGATTCAATATGGGGGCACATTGCAGTGAAGAGGGTACCTGAATTTTGGGGATCCAATGTTGGGGGGAACAGTGAATTATAAAGTCAAGTATTAGGGGTGACCTCAACTTTAAAGGGCCAAAACACAACCAGAATGGATGCGAGTGTTATCTGTTGTATAACTGTGATACCAGTAAAAGGGGGGGGGGTAGGTACAGGTGGGGGGTGGGGGGTAGACTGCATTGTGCTATGGTACAGTGAGGGGTGGTGTGTACTTCAAAGTAGTATCCCCTGGGATTGCCTCGCGTCTGGGGTAGTGGTCTCCTCCCATGCACTCTAACAGCGGAATGGAATGCTGGGAAGGTAGTGTTGGGGGGTGACATCCCCTGGCGGTCATGTAACGTTTTACCACTTTCGCCCTCCCAAACAGGTTCAGATTACGGACAGTGTACTATTCACCGTTTCTCAAAAGTGGACTCAGACCAGTGAGAACAAAACCGATAGTCTCAAATGCTTCTGTTCTGGGGGTTTCACTAATAGACTTCGCAGGCAAGGTCTGTTACCGTCATATTTAGAATGTGTCGAATAAAATCGAATGCCTGCACACCTTGCTCTGTGCTATGTATGCCCTACCTACAGCCTTGTGATAGGTACTATCACGGGAGGATGGAATAGACCATTGTCTATGTTAGTAGCAGCAGGACTGTGATATAATGATTATATTCCAGAAGTGCACCGGATTGTGTCCTCGACATGCTGTGATCTGTGCTCTCTGCCAGCAGGTTCTTAGCTGGATACTTCAGTTAATGCATTGAATTGCAAGGATCATCTGAACAATAATTGATTAATTAAATTTTGGATTTTTATTTTCAGTCGATGGCGAGGACACATTTTATGGGCAATCAAGTCTGAAAATCTTTGCACCAAAAGGAGGATTGAAAGTGGAGTTGTTCAGGGCCCCTAAATTCCTAATAGTTCTCAGTGACATACAGGAGGAGCAGCTGATGGCGCAGGAGAGTGATGGGGAGGAGTAGTAGCCGAGCCTCCCATAATGTTGTCCTTATATCTTCCAGTCGTTTTCGCGGGCCATCGCCTCTGTCGCTGGTTGATCATGCATCAAACACATGGAAATGGTCGCCATTGTGCGGTACGCCTACAACAACTGCAAATCCTCAGGTTGGAGTGTGGCATTACCCTCACATCAAGGAGAAGTACGAAGGTTATTTTATAGTCAGAGTGATACAAGCAGAAGTATCGATCTAGTATATTAAATTGTATAGGATCATTACGATTTATAAGTCAGTGTACGTACGCAAAGCAGCAGAAGTAGTGAGTGCAGCTCTGGAGTATAATACAGGATGTAACTCAGGATCAGTAAAGGAAGTAATAAGTCATGTATGTACACAGTGATGCACCAGCAGCAGAATAGTGAGTGCAGCTCTGGAGTATAATACAGGATGGTAACTCAGGATCAGTACAGGATAAGTAATTGTCATGTATGTACAGTGACTGCAACAGCAGCAGAATAGTGACGTGCAAGCTCTGGGGTATAATAGGATGAACTCAGGATCAGTACAGGATAAGTAATGTCATGTATGTACCAGTGACTGCACCAGCAGCAGAATAGTGAGTGCAGCTCTGGGGTATAATACAGGATTGTAACTCAGGATCAGTACAGGAGAAAGTAATGTCATGTATGTACACAGTTGACTGCACCAGCAGCCAGAATAGTGAGTGCAGCTCTGGAGATAAATACAGGATTGTAACTCAGGATCAGACAGGATTAAGTAATGTCATGATGTACACAGTGACTGCACCAGAGCAGAATAGTGAGTGCAGTCTGGAGTATAATAAGGATGTACGCCGGATCCGTACAGGATAGTAATGTCATGTTGTACACGTGAACTGCCACAGCAGGCAAAAGAGTGAGGTAGTCTGGGGATAATTACAGGATGTAATAGGATCAGTACAGGCATAGTAAGTTCATGATGTACACAGTGACTGCACCAGCAGCAGTGAAAGTGAGTTGGGAGCGCTGGGGTATTATAATAGGAGTTATGTAACTCAGGATCAGTACAGGATAAGTAATGTCTGTATGTCAGTCACAGTGGACTGCACAAGCAGCAGGATATAGTGAGTGCAGCTCCTGGTGGTATAATATAGGATTGTAACTCGGCCGTACAGGAGAACGTAATGTCATGATGTACGACAGTTGGACTGCACCTAGCAGTCAGATTAGTGAGTGAGCCTCTGGGGCATTATATATAGGATTTGTAACCTCAGGACAGTACAGGATATAAGCATGTCATGTATGACCACAGTGACTTGCCACCAGCAGCAGCATAGTGAGTGCAGCTCTGGGGATAATGCCGGATGTAACTCAGGTCAGTACAGGATAAGTAAATGTCATGTATGTACACAGTGATGCCCAAGCAGCAGAATAGTGAGTTGTAGCTCTGGGGTATAATACAGGATGTAAACTCAGGGATCAGTAAAGGTAAGTAATTCATGTTGTACACAGTGACTGCACCAGCAGCAGAATAGGAGTGCAGCTCTGGGGTATAATAACAGGATGTAACTCAGTATCAGTTACCGAGATAAGATAAGTCATGGTATGTCACGAGTGACTCAGCCAGCACGCAGTAATAAGTGAGTGCACAGCTCGGAGTCTCAACAGGATAGTCACTCGGGATCAGTTGCAGGATAAGTAATGTCATGATGTACACAGTGATTTCACCCAGCGAGCAGAATAGTTGAGTGCAGCCTGGAGTATAATCCAGGATTGTAAATCAGGATCAGTAGGATAAAGGGATAAGTAATGTCATGTATGTACACAGGGACTGCACCAGCAGAAATGTGAGTGCAGTCTGAGTTAATACAGGATGTAGTCAGGACAGGACAGGATAAGTAATGTCATTTCTGTTATGTCTACAGTGGAACTGCACCAGCTAGAATAGTTTGAGTCGCAGTCTAGAGTATAATACGGATGTAAACACTCAGGATCAGTACAGGCCTAAGTAATGTCATGCATATGACACATGTGACTGCACCGAGCATGCAGAATAGTGACGCTGCCAGACTCTGGGATAGTATATACAGGGTAACTCAGGATGCAGTCAGGATAAGGTAATGTATGTAGGTACACCGTGACTGCACCAGCAGACAGGATAGTGAGTGCTGCAGCCTCTGGGATATAATACAGGATTGTTAAATCAGGATCAGTACAGGATAAGTAATGTCATGTATGGACCACAGGAACTGCACCAGCAGCCAGAAAGATGAGTGCAGCTCTGTGGAGTATCTAATGACAGGATGATGTAACTCAGGATCAGTACAGGATAAGTAATGTCATGTATGTACACAGTGACTGAACCGGCAGCAGAATAGTGAGTGCAGCTCTGGAGTATAATACAGGATGTAACTCAGGATCAGTACAGGATAAGTAATGTCATGTATGTACACAGTGACTGCACCAGCAGAATAGTGAGTGCAGCTCTGGAGTATAATACAGTGACTCAGTTTGGTTGTATCTGGGTGAGCTCCTCGCTGCGCTGACACAATGTGACAGACTCTTCCTCTCCTTCCAGTGCCTGGTATATGTGCAGCTCCCGTATATGGAGGATCTCCGTCAGTATCTCTTCTCATCCCTCAGTAATAACAAGAAGTTTAAGCCGTCAGGTAGGTTGCGACTTATCTGCTGATGTCTTGTGGTTTTGTGCTGCTCTCATCTTCCATGTTTCTGGCAGACGCTCAGCTCTCGGCTGTGGACTCTCTGATCGATAACATGAGTTTGGTTCAGGAAGATGATGAAGGGATTGAAGATTTATTCAAACCAAGCAAAATCCCTAATCCTCAATTTCAAAGATTATTCCAGGTAAAATATTCCACTCTAATCCATATACGTTCTGCGATGGCTGTGCATTGCATGCTGGGAAGTGAGAGAATGGAGGTGCAGGTGGACTGTTCTCCACTGCTATATATTGATAGCCTTTGCTTTTCAGTATCTGATTACTGGGGGCTCGGACTCTTTGCACCCTTTGTGATCTGATGCTGGTGTTCCCTGATCTGCACGGCTCCTGAGCTCCCCCTAGTGGAAGCTGCAGATAAGTTATGTCTAATTATTTAACTCCATGATTGTGTAAAGAGCAGAGAAGGGGCTCCAAGGTGGTTGTGGGGTCCTAGCAGCTTCCATGGATATTCGTTCAGCCCTGCATGCATCCATCTTTCCTCTGGCCCATAGGTTACCCAGATCTGCTGTTGCTACTTCTTGTCAAGGCAAGTGCACACCCATAATTGTGTCCACACTCAGTACTCAGGACCCTGATGGTTTTTGCACTCGCTTTTCCCTCATGTCGGCTCATCCCCAGTCTCTTCCTTCCCGGTATATCTCAGCTCTAGGCCGATGGTCTCCTACATCAAGACTTCTCCAAGAGGTAGTGACCTGGTGGTCTCCCTGCAGCAAGTCCAGATCACTGTATGGGGTTAAAGGGTTAAGATCAGGGAGGACTCTTTAGATAGCACTTTTAGGAGGGTCTCATGTCCAAACCAGCTGCGTGACACAGAGGGTCCACAGGACCCTCTTATTGTCGACACTGCTGCCGTGTTTCTGGTAGACGAGGGATGATTCAGAGACGCGTCCGTCATCTTATAGAGGAGGAATCCTCCTGACATTACTCTGCTCTGTCAAGGCCATGTGTGTGATCACATCTCATGTGTGGCTTCTGGGTGCTAGATCATCCCAGCTGCAGGATTAACCCCTATATTACCAGGCAGACAAGTGACACCCAGCTTTCCCAGGGCACCTTTGTCACTAGGTTGTAGATGCAGATCCTTCAGTCACTGTTCACATTGTATCCGAGTGGCTGCAGCCCATACCTGAGCAGACAGATGATGGGGGAGAGAATAAGCTGGTGGATCTCAGATGGACGAGAGATAGATATGACCTAGATAGGGAGATACCATGGACCCCCCTGTACCCCATCATCCTGTCCCCATCCCATATTCCCCATCCCACATAGACATGATATACATAGAGATATATATGATATAGATATAGACATGGGAGAGATATGGATAGATATAATCTCATGTGATGAAGTGATTGCAGTGTCTTGTTCTGTACAGTAATGTGTGTTTCTTCTGTGTCTTCTCCCTGCCAGTGCCTTCAGCACAAGGCCTTCCACCCTGAGGACCCCCTCCCCGCCATAGAGCGCCACCTCCTGGAGATTCTGCGGACCCCCGGACCGGTGGAGACGCGCTGTCGGGCCGCTCTGGACAAGGTGAAGAGCTGCTTCCCGCTGCAGGAGTCCAGCAAGATGAAGGAGCAGGTGACAGCGCAGCACGTCTTTCCTGACGCGTGAGTATTGCCTCTCACACCCTCTAGGGGGCGCTATATAATTTACCTTACACCTAATCCAGAACCCACAACTATCCAGCTGCAGCTCTGCCTGTAATCTGGATGATCAGATCTGAGATTAAAGGGGAGGTCTCCGGCCTTGTTGGAGTAGAGTATCTGCAGCCAGGGGAGAGCCGCTTCTAGAATTACTGGTTTATTGTATTAAGTGCAGGAACCTAGTTAAAGGGATTGTCCAAATGATTAAAAAACGGATCACATATTCATCAATTTCACTTGAATGGAGGCCTGTGATTCTACACAACGTTGTCCTATCCTCTGTCTGATGTTATTGGCTTCTCCAGTGAGTGTCAGATGATCCTCCACTAGAGGGACCTTCAGCGAGCACAGGAAAGGGGCCCCCAATTACCTTATAAGGCACCACTCACAGGAGCCCCCGAACCTCCTGTTATAGTGATGGGCCCTGAAATACCAACCCCAGGTGATGACACTGTAATCGCCTTCATAGCAGATCAGAGCAGTAAGTGTAAGGGGTTTATTAAAACACATAATAGGGAATAAGACTAATTGGGGGGGGGGGGGGGGGGGGGGCGGCCCAATCCGTTAAAAGTACGAGGATCCTGTGTCTCTGAGAGCTGGAGATAAATCTCAGATGAGATCTTTTATTTAGATCCACTAAGGGATCGGCAGCTCAGTAACAGAGGTGAGGAGCTGTAAGGCCCCTCTCACACGTCTGCATGGTTGTACTAGCTGTACCACGCACAATGCACTCCGGCCGCATGCTGTCTGTCATGGTGTGAAAGGGGACTTATTGTGCACTGATAACCCCTATAACACAGCAGGCTAGTAGAGGATCTATAGAAAGTTGCGATCTAGCAATAAAACTCGCTGCCTACTAAGGGCGCGTTCACACGTTCAGTTTTTCTGATGCAGTAAAAGAAAAAGACAAAAGCAGCTGTGGATGATAATGGGAGAGAACAGATCATTGAGAGACGCTGCTCCTCCGAATATTTTCACACCACTCCTGGTTAGGACATTGAAAATTGCATCTAAAAAACGAAGGGTGTGAACACAGCCTCAGTCACTCTGCCGCGTTTTACCATACAGTTCTGCAAGTCCTCCCGACATGTTTCCCCACTACAGCGGCGTCAGAAGGAAGGGACTCGCTGGAGGGCGTTGATCGCTATTCACATGATTTATTATAGTCACAGAGGATGTCCCGCCCCTTCCACCTGAATGACAGCGGATCTGGCCTATGGGAGACCTGCCCATGTTCAGACCAATGACTGTGCTGATGTTGCTGCAGCCCATTGACCATAATAGTAACCCCTGTTCTTACCTCCGGCTTCCTGGCAGAGGTACACACTCTGCCCACGCGCTCGCTATGATGTCATCAGGTAGGGACCTTGTTGCGGCTTAATGTGTGATGGGGCAGAGCGTATAGATCCCTCTGCCGGGAAGCCCCGGGGAGAAGATTCCTGCTGACTCAGTGGAACAGAAAATGATGAGTATCTGTATTTTCTGACCCCGGCCCGGTGGTTGGAGGCCACTGCTGGGTACAACGTAGAAGTAACATTGTAACTAAGAGCTACTTTTCTTTACAAACTAAGGAGAATTTCCAATCAAGTAAAATTTTCACACCACCGGACAACCCCTTTAAGTAAAGAGATTAGGACTCCTCGTCCCATTGCTCCAACCCCAGACCAATGAGACACCATCCTGTGCCTGGGGGGATAACACATAGCTATAGGACTAACCATTTCTTTCCCATATAGGGTGATCCCTGTCACCCAGCTTTCCCAGGATGGGAAATCCTGCGAAACTGGCAGTGAGTAACATGTCAGATCCCTTTTATCACACTGGACCTAGATCCCTGGTCCTCGCTGCAGATGATTGCTCCTGGCATTTTGCGGCCGCTATTAATCTTTCATTTGACGGCAGGCGAGCGGGTGTGTAATAAGCCGCCACTTGTGTGAATGTCGCAGACCAATTACCTGAGTGTGACTGCTGCACTCGCCGCTCTGTCTCATTGACGTCTGTCTCCTGCAGTAACTGGCAGATGAGAGGCGCCCTGGCAGTCAATGGGTTAATCCCCATCCCTCTCCGAGGACTGGCCTGTCCGTTATACAGCGGCCGGATTTCTCGTTTTCAGCTTTCCCTTTGTGATTACAGACGCGCACCCTGACAAGCCACGCGATTAGCTGATTGCAAATTATTGATTTCTGCTCTGGAGCACAAAAGAGAAGCCTTCTCCTGTCTGATGAGCGCCCCCTCCCAGACTACTGCGCGGTCACAGAGGATAGAGACCACCAGGGGGAAGATTATATACAGGTCACACAGGAAGGGGTGTAGTTATATTCCTGTACATAGGGGGCAGTATTATAGTAGTTATATTCTTGTACATAGGAGGCAGTATTATAGTAGATATATTCTTGTACATAGGGGGCAGTATTATAGTAGTTATATTCTTGTACATAGGGGGCAGTATTATAGTAGTTATATTCTTTATTACTACTCTGCTACAGCAATGATGACTCTGGGAACTGTTTTGTTTTCTCTCTTGTTCATTTCACTGTCTGTCATGTTGTACCGTTATTTATAATTGGATGGACCCCTCCTCCCCTTCATTTCTCCGCCATCACATCCTTCATAGACGGAAGGTTACTGGCACTATTACCTTCCTCTCGCTTGCTGTTCCCCGGCAGGACACGTGGGCCTGACTCCTGTCCGCGATGATTGGGGCGGGGAACGTGAGGCAGATGACGTAACCTATAATCATCTCAGGAATGGCCTTGGTCGTGAGAACCGACATCAACTCGAGATATACAACGCGGATGGCAGCGAGTAGTGGCGCTTATTTACTTAGCATGGATAAAGGGCGGCGAATCCTATAATCAGGTATAAAATCTCCCATAGACATCCGTCTCACACTACAAGTCATCCAGCATGTGGCTGGAGGCGCTGTATATCTTGGGGCAGAGTGTACACAGCCCCTAGACTGGCCGGATAGGGGATATCCTTTCTGACCAACAAGTCCCCTCTGCCCCCTACTACGGCTGAACGACGAACCCGCGAGAACTGTCCACAGTCAAAGACCACATCAAATGCTACCACCAGCCCAAATTTTGCCACCCGAGAGCATGGCAGTGGGGATAGGCTGGGGCCCATATCAGGTCTACAATGGGCCCATCTCCCTCCTCCATTTTTTATACTCACATTAAGATACAATCACACACTATATCAACACACTACATTGCCCTATACCCCAGGCATCATATACAGACATACCACATATACACGTCACATGTACCACATTACATCAAATACATAGATACATACAATACCCCAGATGCTGGGGGCCCCCTGACACACCTTCACGCCATCGTTGGGCTCTCTCTTCCATTTCGAATACATTTCTCCAACTTTAGACATGCGCATATTAGAATGGACTCACGATGTGCTCGGGACCCCTTTCCCACATCATCACTAGAAGCAGCGGTGCCATCACTGGGATACAGCCTATCCATACACTAGATGAGCAGCGGGCCATCACGGAATACAGTCATCTCAGAAGCACGTGATCCTGGACTACTACTAGAGAGAGCGTTGCCATCACTGGGAATACAGTCTATCCATCCACTAGAGAGCAGCGGTGCCATCACGGGGAATACAGTCATCCTACCATCACTAGAAGCAGCGGTGCCATCTGAAATACAGCTATCCTCACTGAGAGAGCAGTCGGTGCCATCACTGAGAATAAAGCCTATCCTCACTAAGAGCAGCGGGCCATCACTAGAATACAGCCTATCCATCAACTCAGAGAGCATCTCGGTGCCATCACTGAGATACAACCTATCCATCCACTAGAGAGCAGCGGTGTCATCACTGAGAATACAGCCTGTCCATCACTAGAGAGCAGCAGTGCCATCACTGAGAATAACAGCTAATACAGCCGTCACATAGAGAGCAGCGTAACCTCACTGAGATACCAGCCTATCCATCACTAGAGAGCATGCGGTTGCCATCACTGAGATAATACGCCTATCCTCACTAGAGAGCACGTGCCATCACTGAGAATACAGCCATCACTCACAGAGAGCACGGTGCCCATCACTGAGAATACAGCCTATCCATCCCTAGAGAGCACGGTAACCATCACTGAGAAACAGCCTATCCATCACTAGAAGAGCACGGTGCCATCACTGAGATACAAGCCTATCCATCACTAGAGAGCACGTGCCATCACTGAGAATACAAGCCTATCCATCACTAGAGCACGGTGGTCATCACTGAGAATACAGCCTCCCATCACTAAGAGAGCATGTGGCCATCACTGAGAATACATGCCTATCCATCACAAGATAGCAGCGTTCCAATCACTGAGAATACAGCCTATTCCACACTAAGAGCAGTGAGCATCACTGAGATACATCCCTATCCATCACTGAGAGAGGCAGCGGTGACATCACTGAGATACAGCCTGCCATCACTAGAGAGCACCGTGCCATCACTGAGAATACCAGCCTATCCATCACTAGAGAGCAGCTGTACATCACTGAGAATACGCCTACTCCATCACTAAGAGCAGCGTGCCGATCACTGAGAATCACATGCCTATCCATCACTAGAGAGCAGCGCTACCATCACTGAGAACACAGCCTATCTCGACTAGCAAGCAGTTGTGCCATCACGGAGATACAGCCTATCCATCACAGAGAGCCAGCGGTTCCATCACTGAGAATACCGCTATCCATCACTAGAGAGCAAGCAGTGGACATCATTGATACAGCCTATCCATCACTAGAGAGCAGCTGTACATCACTGAGAATACAGCCTTCCCTCACTAAGAGCCAGCGGTGTCACACCGAGAATACAGCCTATCCATCACTATGAGAGCAGCGATGCCATCACTGAAGAGATACAAGCCTATCCCTCACTAGAGAGCACGTGTGCCATCACTGAGATACAGCCAATCACTCACTAGAGAGCAGCGGTTGCCATCACTGAGAATACAGCCTATCCATCACTTAGAAGATCAGCGGTGTCACCACTGAGAAACACCTACCATCACATAAGAGCATCGGTGCCATCAATGAGATACAGCCTATCCATCCACTAAGAGAGCGGTGACCATTAAATACCGCTACCATCACTAGAGCACCATCACTGAAACCATCCTCACTAGAGACAGCGTGCCATCACTGAGAATACAGCCTATCCATCACTAGAGACATGCGGTGCATCACCTGAGAAAATACAGCCTATCCATCACTAGAGAGCCGCGGTGCATCACTGAGAATACAGCCGATCCATCACTAGAAGCGTCGGTGACATCACTGAGAATACAGCCTATCCCACTAGAGAGCCGCGGTGCCATCACTGAGAATACAGCCTATCCATCACTAGAGACCTCAGTGTGCCTCACTGAGAATACAGCCATCCATCACTAGAGATCAGCGGTGCCTATCACTGATGAATACAGCCTATCCATCACTAGAGAGCAGCGCTGCCATCACTGAGAATACGCCTATCCCTCACTAGAGAAGCAGCGTGCCTCACTGAAATACAGCCAATACTCACTAGAGAGCAGCGTGCCATCACTGAGAATACAAGCCTATCCTCACTAGAGATCAGCGGTGTCATCACTGAGAATAACATCCCTATCCATCACTAGAGAGCAGCGGTGCCATCACTGAGAATGACAGCCTATCCATCACTAGAGAGCATCGGTGACCATCACTTAGAAATACAGCCTATCCATCCACTAAGACAGCAGCTGCCATCCTGAGAATACACCTATCCATCACTAGAGAGCAGCAGTGCCATCACTGAGAATACAGCCTATCCATCCTAGAGAGCAGCGGTGCTATCACTGAGGAACTACAGCCTATCCATCACTAGAGAGAGCGTGCCATCCTGAGAATACAGCCTATCCTCACTGAGAGCACGGTGCCATCACTGAAATACGCAATCACTCACTAGAGGCAGCGGTGCTCATGAGAATACAGCTTCATCACTGAGATCAGCGGTTCATCACTGAATACAGCTATCCACACTAAAGCAGCGGTGCCATCACTGAGAAACAGCCTTCCATCCTATAGAGCGGTGCCATCCTGAAATACAGCTTCCCCACTAGGAGACACGTGCCATCACTGAGAATACACCATTACTCACTAGAGAGCCTGGCCATCACTGAGAACTAGCCTATCCATCACTAATCACGGTACATGAAACCATATCCACCTAGAGCAGCGGTGCATCACTAGAATACGCCTATCCATCACTAGGCAGCGGTGACTCACTTAGAAACGCTAATCTTGGATCATTGTCTTTTTTAGATCCTGTATTTCATGATGACATTACATTTAAAATATACACTCCCGGCCACTTTATTAGTACCCTGTCCAACTGCTCGTTAACACTTCATTTCTAATCAGCCATCTCATGGCGACATTTAGGCATGTAGACATGGTCAGACAATCTCCTGCAGTTCCAACCGAGCATCAGTATGGGGAAGAAAGGATTTGAGGCAACAATTTTGCACAGCTCATCGAAATTGGACCGTAGAAGATTGGAAAAACGTTGCCTGGTCTGATGATTCTCGATTTCTGCTTCGACATTCGGATGGTAGGGTCAGAATTTGGCGTCAACAACATGAAGCATGGATCCATCCTGCCTTTTATCAGCGGGTCAGGCTGGTGGTGGTGGTGTCATGGTTGGGGAATATTTTCTTGGCACTCTTTGGGCCCCTTGGTACAACGCCACAGCCTACCTGAGTATGGTTGCTGACCATGTCCATCCCTTTATGAGCACAATGTACCCTGTAACATCTGATGGCTACTTTCAAGCAGGATATCGCCATGTCATAAAGCTGGAATCATCTCAGACTGGTTTCTTGAACATACAATGAGGTCACTGGACACAAATGGCCTCCACAGTCACCAGATCTCAATCCATAGAGCATCTTTGGGATGTGGTGGAACGGGAGATTCGCATCATGTATGGCAAGCCGACAAATCTGCGGCAACTGTGTGATGCCATCATGTCAATATGGACAAAATCTCTGAGGAGCTCCGCACCTTGTTGTATCTATGCCACACGAATTGAGGCAGTTCTGAAGCAAAAGGGGGTCCAACCGAGTGCAGCTCTGGAGTATAATACAGGATGTAACTCAGGATCAGTACAGGATGAGTAATGTCATGTATGTACACAGTGACTGCACCAGCAGCAGAATAGTGAGTACAGCTCTGGAGTATAATACAGGATGTAACTCAGGATCAGTACAGGATAAGGAATGTCATGTATGTACACAGTGACTGCACCAGCAGGGTGGTGCCAGTAGGGGGCACCATAATGCTTTTTTTCATATAGCGTTTGCTTGTCTGTAAAGGACATCCACCATCAGTTTTGCTGATGATAGATGATTATTACTTACCTCCTTTATGCACACTGCGGGAGGTACAACCCTGGGAATGTGACGGTGATATCTCGGGTTCTCTTTCTAAATCTTGTGCAGGAAACAAGCCATGCACAATATTTTTCACATTGGATGCGCTGCCGGCTACCTAGCGCGAGATCTGACCAGAGAGCCTATGATGTCACTGACGCTCAGGGCGGTCTTGGGGCAGAACCCCTCGTCCCAGGGTGAATACATTATATCTGGGCGGAGCCTGGTGGTTCTCTGCAGAACACCACAAGTTAATTTGCATATAGTATGAAAAGACTTTTCTCCAAAATGCGCCATACACAGTTATGAGAAATGGAGCCTGGAGGGACGGGGGGTGAGTAATAATCATCTATCATCAGCTTATGCTTTAAATAGTTAGATTTCCTATATATTACAATGTTTCCGATTCTTTCCACGGCCTCCGATGTTACATAACAATCAGGAGCTGTAGTATCTTATTCCTGGCGCTGACATGGCGGCCGTGCTCTCCGGTCCTCGCCACATTGTCCTTTCTCCTCTTCGTGTAAGATAATTGTAGGTTTCCTGGATCTTCTCCTGTAAGTAACGTATAATTCTGCGCTGAGTAACGAATATTGCAATATTCCACCTAATAATTATGTAACATCCGGGATCTCAGAGGGTCAAGTGCGCAGCGAGAAGCCAGGGACTTTATTGTATCCGTTCACTTGTAACAAAAAGTACAAAAAATATGATAAATAAAGGAACATTCTCCGAAATATACAATGTAATAAAATATATAAGACATGAGGCAGACGTGTGAGAGGGATTGCCACAAGATTCGGTGGTGCCCCCTATCCACAGGAGGCGGAGACAGACACAGCTCTCATACGGATTTGTAGGGTCTACAGCTTTTAAACGTCAAAGACAACAAGACCCTAAATTAAAATGACAACTGAAATTGTAATGCTTCATCCTTCCCTGCGTGGGGACGCTGTGGGGGAGAAAGACCAGTGTCCGGTGGTCCTGTGACCCTATCGGCTGTCGCGGGCTCACCCGTGCTCTTTCTGCTGCCCACCCCGCGTCCCCAGCGCTGCTTACCTCTCCCGGCCTCGCTCCCTTCCACTGTGCGCACAGCTGCCCCGACTTCTAGGGCGGCCGCAGCGGGCCGCTTCTCAAAATTTAAGTGCCATCGCGCCATTACGTGGTCGTGGGCCATTTAGCAAAATCTACTTAAGCCTGCCTCTTCCTGCAATCCCCTGCAGGACTTCGTGCCTAGCGCCCTAGAAGAACCTTTTCCTGATGCCTTGTGCTCTTTTCGGAATTCCCGTTTGTGACCCTGGTTCCGTTCCCTAGAACATCGTCCTTTGCCGTCCTGCCCTGCCTGTTACTTTCGTACCTCTGACTCTTCGATCTTTACGGCCTTCCTGAACGCCCCTCTGCCTGTGCCCCCGACTACGGATTGCCCTGTACTTTTCTTGGCCTCGACCTTGGCCAACCCGCTTGCTGGTGAAAACCGGGTTGCCACTTATACTGCCCTGGTCCCCAGGTAGGTGGCTTGTGTATCAGTCCCTGAGTGGTTCAGAGGATCCACACCGTCAGCCTGACCAACATTTTCTACACAAGGGTTCTTTCCTAGATAGTTCCACCTCACAATAATTCCCTCACTCTCGAGAACTGACGATTGTGGACAATCAAATATTCTTATGCTAAAGCAATAGAATCTGGAGGATATCCCATCTTCCCTGGTTTTTAATGTCTTCTGGCATCTGCTAAGGCCGTATATCTCAGGACTCGGTCTCTTTTGCGCATTTCTAAGCCTCTGAATCCGAGCAGTAGTTGAGTGAAACTTTCTAGATCACCTCATCTGCCGGTCGGTGGAGTCGCCTGATTGAGAACTCTGCTTCCGCTGTGCCTGAGGGGAAGATTTCATCCCTGTGGGTTCGGGATCACTTCATCCTCGAGTTATGTAAGAGCTCCCGCTACTTTGACTTGTTGCGAACATCACATAAAGTAACAAATCACATCATAGAATGGCCCCAAGACGGAACTAGGGACTTATCCCTGAGACCTTCCAGGAACTTCTTTGACTGTAAAGTTTTCCTTTGAGGACACTTGTAAGGGTGTTATTCCCGCGGTTACACATCATTGTTACTATATGGATCTGGTATATATGGATCTGTATATATGGATCTGTATATACCGTGATCGGTATATATGGATACGGTATATATGGATCTGGTATAATATGGATAGATACGTTTATATATGGATACCGGTATATATGGATACCTATATATGGATAACATTATATATGGTACGTAATATGGTATACATTAATCTGGATAACGGTTATAATATAGTCTGGTATATATTGATACGGTATATATGGATCTTGTATACTATGGATACAGTATATATGGATACACGATATATGGAGATCCGGATATATGATCGGGTATATATGGATCTGGTATACATGGATCTGGTATATATGATCTGGTCTATATGGATCTGGTAATATTGGATCTGGTATACATGGATCGTAATATTGGATCTGGTATATATGCGATCTGGTATAACATGGCTCTGGTCGTATATGGATACATATATATAGATACGGTATATAGGATCTGGTATTATATGGATACAGTATATATGGATACGGTATAATATGGATACAGTATATATGGATACAGTATATTGGATCCTGCGTATATATGGTATCTGGTAATATGGAGAAGGTAATATAGGATCTGGTATATTAGCATACAGTCTATATGATCTGGTATATATGTATAGAGGTATATATGGAAATGCTATATATGATACGGTTATACTATGGATCATGGTAAATATATAGGAGTCTTATACTATGGACTTGTTATATGTATACGTATATATGGATCGGTCTGTGGATCACGCTATATATGGAGAAGTATCTATGGAAATGCTATATATGGATACGTATATATGGATCTGGTAATTAAAGTTTCCAGGGTGGGGGCAGAGTTTTCATCATCCTCTTTATATATATTAACTATTACTAGATGCTGTTGTATTGTGATGGTTGGGTACTCCTGTAATTAGTATCTATACTACCCAAACGAGATACTCCACCCTACATGCAGAAGGTCCAAATCGCCTTTAACGGGGACCTGATCCCTAAGTACAGAAGCTGGGATGTCGATCCCATGTGATTTGTCACTGGGCTCCTGATTCATATGTTGTATTCAAAAAATCCGGCCAATGGATTCTAAGATCCGGCCCTCAGAGTTGTAATCTTGAATCGCGCACATTAAGCTAAGGAGCGGTCACTAAAGAGACACGCCCACAAGAAAAAGGTTACCCACCACCCCTTAATAGAAGCGCTAATTCACATCTAAACTTTCATGGGCGTCGTATCTTTTTTTGAGCGGTGGACGGATTTAAAAAAACAAACACAACAGTGATCAGTCGGGAACAGCGGTAATCACACGAGGTGTAGACCATCTACATACAATACTTAGTCCTTAAAGGTAAGTTAGGCAAAAACAGAGATGTTATAAAATGTTATATTATGCTGATGACCCAACCAGTACGACAACTGAAGTCCCGGATCCCTAGGTAATGGGGCCATAGCCTGATAACACAAGCCTTGCTCCGCCCACTTCAGGGACAGACGGATCAACCTTATAGTGATCCTAACGCCTGAAGATAATCCCACAGGTATGGCTGGGAGTTGTGGTGCGCAATGCAGTACAGTGAGATGGAGCAGGAGTCCCGATTATCGCAAATAATGGCCTACCTTGTTTCTGTAAGGATGTGGAAGAACCCAAACGAAGCTTCATCCATGCGGATTGGGAGACACTAAGAATCATGGGGTCTCATTTACTAAGGGTCGCGCGCGCACCTTTGTGGCAGACCGTGCACCTTTTTCTAGGCCTAAAGTCTTGCACAGGTATAGAATGTGTCTCGCGCCTGGGATTAACTGTGACGCACGCGACCCTTATGGTGTGCCGCAACTCGCGCTGCTTCCATGTCGACCAATAGGAGTCGTGCCATAGGACGACCCGACTGATTCCGGACACTGAGTGCCGGATACAACGTCCAAATTGTGTCGCACGCATAGTAGGGAGTTCGTAGTCCGAACCACAGCCCTACACTGTGCCAGCAGCACTCGCTATCATTACTAGGAGACATTTACGAATATTTATAATAATTTAGTAATATAATTGTGGGCTACACTCAGTGGTGCCCCACCGGACTTGTGCCCAGGACCTCGTCCTACCTTAATTACCGGCCCTGATCCAAGCTCTCCGATCTCCTTAAGTTAATGCGGCTTCATCCATTCTCTATGACACTGCTGTCTATATCCAACCTGCCGACCTGTGAACCCTGGGTAATGGGTCAATTAGTCAGACCCCACCCCATGAGCATGTTATTACCTTCCCTGTGGATAGGGGGCACCACCGAACTTGTGGCCATCCCTCTCACAAGTCTTCCTCATGCTCCCTCACATATTTTATTACATTGTATATTAGGAGAATGTTCCTCTTTATTTATCATATTTTTTTGTACGTTTTGTTACAAGTGAACGGATACATAAAGTCCCCGGCTCTTGCTGCGCACTTTTTGACCCTCTATCATCCCGATGTTACATATTATCTAGTGGAATATTCGTTTACTCAGCGGGCAGATTATACGTTACTTAACAGAAAGATCCAGGAACCTACAATTAGCTTACATGCCAGAGAAGAAAGGACAATGTGTGATGAACGCGGAGAGCACGGCCGCCATGTCAGCGCCAGGCATAAAAGATACTGCAGCTCCTATTGTTATGGTCCTCGGAGGCCGTGGAAAGAATTTTGATACATATGTCTTATCGGAAATTCTCCATAATTTAAAGCATGAGCTGATGGTAGATGATATTACTTTCACACTCCGAGTCCCCCATTCTCAGGCTCCATTTCCATACGGTGTATGAGCTAGCATTCTGGAGAAAAGTCTTTTTCTACTATATGCACAATTACAACCTAACCTGTGTTGTTCTGCATAGAACGCACCAGGCTCCGCCCAGATATATGTCTTCACCCTGGGACGAGGGTTCTGCCCAAACCTCCTGATCGTCCGGGCATCATAGCATCTCCTGGCAGATCTCCGCGCTGCGCACCGGCATCGCATCCCAGGTGGAAAATCTTGTCGCATGACTTGTTTTCCTGTCACAAGATTTAGAAAGATTCACCACATCCACTTCCCAGGTTGTACCACCTTCCCGCCGTGTGGCATAAGTCAGGTCAAGTCTAATCATCCCTACCTCATCAAAACTGACATCAGCAAAACCAACAAGCCAACGCTTTATAAAAAAAGCTTATGGTGCCCCCTACTGGCACCACCTGCTGTTCGTCACTGTGTATCATACCCTGACCATTACTATATCCCTGTACTGATCCTTAGTTACATCCTGTAAAATTAGACCCCAAGCTGCACCTCACAAATTCTGCTGCTGCCTGCCGCTCCCTGTTGTACATACATGACATTACTTTATCCTGGACTGATCCTGAGTACATCCTGTATTATACCCCAGAGCTGCACTCACTCATTCTGCTGCTGTGCAGTCACTGTGTAAGCACTTACATACTTTCCTTACTGAGTCCGAGTTACATCCTGTACTTATACTCCATATGTGACCAGGGTATATAACAGCAGTGAATATATGTGACCAATGGTATATAACAGCAGTGAATGTATGTGACCAATGGTATATAACAGCAGTGAATATATGTGACCAATGGTATATAACAGCAGTGAATGTATGCGACCAACGGTATATAACAGCAGTGAATGCATGTGACCAGGGTATATAATAGCAGTTAAATGTATGTGACCAGTGAATCCATCCACCTCTTTCCTATCTAGGTTGTTGCACACATTCACAGAGCTCGGCCAGATGTGACAGTATCAGTCATGTCTGGGGGTCCGAGGGTTTATGATATAACACACTGAGGACATGTGGTCAGTAATCCCCCATAATCCGCTGCAATCTACTAATGTCTGACTATGTAGAGCACTGTGGTCTGTAACTAGAATTCTAGACATCTGTATTACACATCTCTGCCTGTAAATGTGTCTGGAGGTCTGGAAGGATCTGACAAACACCAGCAATCATGAGTCTAGACATGATAGAACTGTAAGGAGATACCAGGGGACAATAGATTGTATCTAGGGTCACATACAATGGGATTAGGATTAGCGCTCTCTGGTGGCCGCCCGGGGTCCTGTCCCGCTGTCTCCGGTATGTCTTGGCTCTCCATGACATACCCCCAGATCTGAGGTGGTCTTCTCCCTTTCTTCTCCAGATTATCATGTGGGAATGACTCATTTGCTATTGACCTCTCATTTGCAGCCTCTCACTTTATGGCACATACTTTGATAGTCTTAGTTTTGGTCTGGGATAATTTATTGTGTTTCCCACCCCCATAGTTTGCACCCCTGCCCCTCACTTCCCATCCCCATTGGTTGCAGCATGACCAGAGTTGTCATATTTTATCTTGTTCTTGTTCTCTGTGTGTCTGGAGAATATCACTGTGAGAACATGTTTGTTGTAGTCAAATATAGAAGTAATCTCCTCCATAAATCCCCAAAGTTTATTTCTCCAGTTCATCTAAAATATAAAATAAAAAGCAACTTTGTAAATAGTTTTCATTGAAAATATTTGAGTGTATGATGTATATAGCAGCGGCACAGAACTATGTGTCTCAATGCTTAGAAGCAAACATGTGTGCAGAATAGTGAGTGCAGCTCTGGAGTATAATACAGGATGTAACTCAGGATCAGTACAGGATAAGTAATGTCATGTATGTACACAGTGACTGCACCAGCAGCAGAATAGTGAGTGCAGCTCTGGGGTATAATACAGGATGTAACTCAGGATCAGTACAGGATAAGTAATGTCATGTATGTACACAGTGACTGCACCAGCAGGTTGGTGCCAGTAGGGGGCACCATAATGCTTTTTTTATATAGCGTTTGCTTGTCTGTTTTGCTGATGTCAGTTTTGCTGATGGTAGATGATTATTACTTACCTCCTTTATGCACACTGCGGGAGGTACAACCCTGGGAATGTGATGGTGATATCTTTCTAAATCTTGTGCAGGAAACAAGTCATGCGCAAGATTTTTCACATTGGATGCGCTGCCGGCTGCGCAGCGCGAGATCTGACAGGAGAGCCTATGATGTCACGGACGCTCAGGACGGTCTTGGGGCAGAACCCCTCGTCCCAGGGTGAATACATTATATCTGGGCGGAGCCTGGTGGTTCTCTGCAGAACACCACAGGTTAATTTGCATATAGTATGAAAAGACTTTTCTCCAGAATGCTCCATACACAGTTATGAGAAATGGAGCCTGGAGAATGGGGGACGGAGGTGAGTAATAATCATCTACCATCAGCTCATGCTTTAAATATTTAGATTTCCTATATATTACAATGTCTCCAATTCTTTCCACGGCCTCCGATGTTACATAACAATCAGGAGCTGCAGTATCTTATTCCTGGCGCTGACATGGCGGCCGTGCTCTCCGGTCATCACCACATTGTCCTTTCTTCTCTTCATGTAAGATAATTGTAGGTTTCCTGGATCTTCTCCTGTAAGTAACGTATAATTCTGCGCTGAGTAACGAATATTGCAATATTCCACCTAATAATTATGTAACATCCGGGATCTCAGAGGGTCAAGTGCGCAGCAAGAAGCCGGGGACTTTATTGTATCCGTTCACTTGTAACAAAAAGTACAAAAAATATGATAAATAAAGGAACATTCTCCTAAATATACAATGTAATAAAATATGTGAGACATGAGGCAGACGTGTGAGAGGGATTGCCACAAGATTCGGTGGTGCCCCCTATCCACAGGGAAGGTAATAACATGCTTATGGGTGGGGTCTGACCAATTGACCCATTACCCAGGATTCATAGGTCGGTAGGTTGGATATAGACGGCAGTGTCGTAGTTAACGGATGGAGCCGCATTATCTTGAAGAAATCGGATGCTTGGATCAGTGGCCGGATTAAGGTAGGACGAGGCTCCTGGGCACAAGTTCCGGTGGGGCCCCCACTGAGTGTAGCCCACATTACTATTCTAAATTATCATAAATGTTCTAAACTTTCTCCTACTTACATGATAGCGAGCTGCTGGCTGGCACAGCGGTCGTGACTGTAGTTCTGACTCCCTACTACTGCGTGCGACACAATTTGGAAGTTATATCCCGCACTCAGTCCGAATCAGTCGGGTCGTCCTATGGCACGCCCCTAATTTGTGTCGCATGGAAGCAGCGCAGTTGCGGCAATCCCAGCGCAGACACTTCTTATACCTGTGCAAGACTTTTAGCCTTGAAGAAGGTGCACGGTCTGACAAAAGACCGCAGTGCGACCCTTAGTAAGTGAGCCCCATGATTCTTAGTCTCCCAATTCCGCATGGATGAAGCTTCTTCTGGGTCTTCCACCTTCCCTTACAGGAAACAAGGTGGTCCCATTATTTGCTATAATCGGGACTCCTGCTCCTCCTCACTATACTATCATTGCAGCACCACAACTCCCAGCCATCCCTGTGGGATTATCTTCAGGCTTAGACCTATAAGGGTTTATCCGTCTGTCCCTGAAGTGGGCGGAGCAAGGCTTGTGTTCTCAGGCTATGGCCCCACTTACATAGAGGACGCAGGGACTTCAGTTGTAGTGACGGGTGGGGGTCATCAGCATAAATACATTTATAACATCTCCCGTTTTTGCTAAATTCCCTTTAAGGGACTAAGTATTGTATGTTAGATGTCACACCTCGTGTGATTACCGCTGTTCCCCTGATCAATTTGGTGTTTGTTTTTTTTAAATCCGTCCACCCGCTCAAAAGATACGACCCCTGAAAGTTTAGATGTGAATTAGCGCATTCTACTTAAGGGGGTGGTAACCTTTTTTCTTGTGGGCGTGTCTCTTTAGTTACCGCCTCCTTAGCTACTGGGCGCTGATTCACATACAAACTTCTGAGGGCCGGATCTTTAGAACCATTGGACGGATTTTTAAACAACATATGAATCAGGAGAACAGTGACAATCACATGGGATCTGACATCCAGCTTTCTGTACTTAGGGACAGGTCCCCTTTAAAGGAGATTTGACCTTTCTGCATGTAGGGTGGAGTATTCCTCGTTCTTGGTATTATAGATACTAATTACAGGATTACACAACCATCACAATACAACAGCATCATAGTAAATAGTAATTATCTAAAAGAGGATGAAATATCTGCCCCCACCTGGAACTTTCTAATTACCAGATCCATATATACCGTATCCATATATAGCATTTCCATATATACCTTATCCATATATAGCGTATCCAAATACCAGATCCATATATACCGTATACATATATACAAGATCCATATATACCAGATCCATATATACCAGATCCATATATACCGTATCCATATATAGCATTTCCATATATACCTTATCCATATATACCAGATCCATATATACTGTATCTATATATACCAGATCCATATATACCGTATCCATATATACCAGATCCATATATACCAGATCCATATATACTGTATCCATATATACTGTATCCATATATACCGTATCCATATATACTGTATCCATATATATACCAGATCCATATATACCGTATCTATATATAATGTATCCATATATACCAGATCCATGTATACCAGATCCATATATACCAGATCCATATATACCAGATCCATATATACCAGATCCATATATACCAGATCCATATATACCAGATCCATATATACCGGATCCATATATACTGTATCCATATATACTGTATCCATATATACCAGATCCATATATACCGTATCCATATATACCAGATCTATATATACCGTATCCATATATAATGTATCCATATATACCGTATCCATATATAATGTATCCATATATAGCGTATCCATATATACCGTATCCATATATACCGTATCCATATATACCAGATCCATATATACACAATGATGTGTAACCAGCGGAATACAACCCTTACAAGTGTCTCAAAGAAAACTTTTACAGTCAAAGAAGTTCCTGGAAGTTCTCAAAAAGTCCCTAGTTCCGGTCTTGGTCCATTCATTATGTGATTTGTTACTTTTATGATGATGTTCGCAACAAGTCAAATTAGCCGAGCTCTTACATAACTGCGAGGATGAAGTGATCCCGACCCACAGGAAATCCTTCTCCCACCTCCTGCACAGCGGAGCAGATGTTCTCCATCAGCGACCTCCACCGACCTGTCATGAAGGTGATCTAGAACGTTTCACTCCACTACTGCTGCGATTCAGAGGCTATGAATGCAAAACAGACCTCGTCATGAGATCTACGGCCTTAGCAGATGCCAGACATTAAAAACCAGGAAGATGGGGATTATCCTCCAGATTCTATTGCTTTAGTCATAAAGAATATGACTGTCCACAATCGTCATTACTCAGAGTGAGAACTTATTGTGACGTGGAACTATCTCGGAAGAGAACCCTTGTGTATAACATGTTTGTCAGGCTTGCCGGTTGTGGATCCTCTGAACCACTCCGGACGATGACACAAGCCACTACCTGGGACCGGAGTCTAAGTGGCACCCGGTTTTCACCAGCAAAGCGGGTTGGCCAAGGTCGAGGTACAGAAACGACAGGCAATCTCGTAGTCGGGGACAGGCAGGGGGGTCAGGACAGGCAGTAAAGGATCGGAGTCAGAGACGAAGTAACAGGTCAGGGCAGGCGGCAAAGGAGCGATGTCAGAAACGGAACCAGGGTCACAACGGGAATTCACAGAAAGAGCACAAGGCATCAGGAAAGGTTTCTCTAGGGCGCTAGGCACGAAGGTCCTGCAGGGGCTTGCAGGAAGAGGCAGGCTTAAGTAGATTTTGCTAAATGGCCACTGCCAATTAATGGCGCGATGGCCCTTTAAATTTTGAGAAGCGGCCGCGCGTGCGCCCTAGAATTCGGGGCCGCGTGCGCACAGTGGAAGGGAGCGAGCCGGGAGAGGTAAGCAGCGCTGGGGACGCGCTGGCGGGGGCAGAAAAGCACGGGTGAGCCCGCGACCCGCGATATGGGTCACAGGACCACCCGTGACACTGTTCTTTCTCCCCACAGCTCCCCCGCAGGAAGGATGAAGCATTACAATTTCAGTTTTTCATTTTAATTTACTGAGGTCTTGTTTTCTTTGACGTTTTATACCTACAATAAGTTTGATGCTTGACTCTGGACCAAGAATGTGCCAGTCTGGAGGTGGCCAAATGGAGAAACATATTTTAGATTTAATTTCATTTTTCTAGTGAAATATTGGCAAGTTCCTAGTAATCGATGAGTCACATGGATTTAGAGAGATTTATGTTATCAGAAAGGCTCCAACTAGAGATATTTATAGGATTCTTCTCATTGGGGCTCATTTACTAAGGGCTCCGCGCCCGCACTTTCGTCAGGCTGCCCGAATTTTTCCCTTTTGCGCCGAATTCCGCCGGGATTTTGGCACACGCGCCGGCTTTCATGCGACAGAAATGGGGGGGGGGGGTGTTGCCGACGGAAAACCAGACGGATTTGGAAGAACCGTGGAATTTAAAAAACTAATTGTGTCGCAAAGTCAATCACTCACATGCGCCAGAAATAGGTTGGTGAACTCCGGCGGACCTTGGTGCAGCAGCGACACCTGGTGGACATCAAGCCCACAACCGGGACCCGAATCCTCGACTGAGAACGCGCCAATGGATCGCGACAGGACCGGGTAAGTAAATGAGCCCCATTGTGTTCAGCTATGGGTTGACCATGGGGTGGGCTGCCGCTGGGACCCTTAGTGATCAACTGTGAGCTGTTGGAAACCTAGCAAGTCCTCTTGCAGCGCCTTCACAGGGCAAAGATAGTATTACACAATTGATGTGCTTTACAAGTGGAACCTCTCTTTATTCTGTGCATAAAGTATAAAGAAGATACAAAGTATTTTATTTTTCAATTTTTTGTTTTTCTTGGACAACCCCTTTTTGAAGGAAATCTACCACCAGGATGAAAGATTGTGAACCAAGCGCTGATATCCTGGTGTGCGCCCATCTGGCAGGATCTGCTCTTCTTTGAGCTTTCTATGCACTTGTTTTTAGAAAATAAAGATTTACAAAAATATGCAAATGAGCCAAAGGGGCTCCTGGCTCTATTGAGATCTAGGGAGCCCGGAGCCCCTCAGGTTCATTTACATAATTTTTCAGACATTTTATTTGGTAAAAACATGGTCCTAAGAAGCTTAAAGAAGAACAGATCCTGCCAGTGGGGCACACACCACTATGTCAGTGCTTAGTTTACCATCCTTCATCCTGGTGGTAGATCTCTATTAAAGGTGCTTTGTGTAATAAAGTATATTTGCCAGGATTGTCACTGGGGTCCATCAAATGGAATCTACCACCAGGATAAGGGATTGTAGACACAATAACATCCTGGTGTGCGCCCCCTCTGGCAGGATCTGCTCTTCTTTTACCAAATGAGCTGTTAATTGAGCCTGGAGCCCCTCAGTGTCATTTGCATAATTTTTAAATCCTTTTTCTTTGTAAACACCAGGTCATAATACACTAAAATAAAAGCGGATCCTGCCAGAGGGACCGCACACTGGTATCTCAGTGCTTTGTTTACAATGCTTCATCCTGGTGGTAGATTTCCTCTAAGTAATTAAGTGGCTGCACTTGATCACATGACCACCGACACTTCTGGCCCAGGTGATCGCAAACCACCCGGTGCCGTAACGCTGGACCTGGGTACCACAGCAGGGTCACTTATACTTTTTGTTACCCCCCCCAACCCATAGGGAGCTGCCAATCCCTTTCTTGTCAGAGGCCATGAGAACGATGTTACTGTTTGGCAGTTTTGATAAATCGGCCCCAGTGTTTCCCATTATTATGTCCTTACGATGATAAAACGTGGACATAGCCGTCATCTCCATATTTATCGCACCGCACACGTAGCGAGCACCGCCTCCCCCCCGCACGGCGTCTCTTTGAAACATCATTTTTATTTTCTCTTCTGAATTTGTAAAGCGCCATTGAATACATTATACAGTAAGTGGATGTGAGCCTGGAGTTTTATTACAACCTTTTATCAATCTGATGTAAATGTGCGCGCCGGATCCCCTCCCTGCTGCCGAAGACATCCTCCAGAGAAAAGCAGAAGCTGCGACATCAGACTGTGCACAAGGGGTTAATAAATGGACAAGTAAAGATGCTAATTAAAGGGATAGTCTACTTGTTCTCTATGGGAACTGCAGCCTTACACGTATAACGAGTCCCTGCATTCATTTCAGAAAAAGTACGGAAATTGTATCTCTATATTCACACTGACTCATATAATCAGGGGTGTAACTACAGGGGTATCAGCTAGAGCGGCTGCTATGGGGCCCGCAGTGTCAGGGGGCCCTGTGTATGTGTGGTGTGTATGTGCTATATGTGTGCATGTGGTATGGTCTGTATGTGTGTATATATGGTGTGTAACAACTGTAAGGGCCTGTTTTTTGTGGGACAAACTCTAATTCCTAGTATCAGTATTTAATATTCCATGTAATTTACTGGGAAGCTGGGAAAAAATTCCTAATTGATGAAAAAACACATTTGCCCCATTTTCATGTGGACCGGGTTTTCACAGCTTTTACTGTGTGCTTTATATGACAATTCCTTTTATTCTTTGGGTCGGGATGATTATAGAGATACCAGATTTATACGGGTTTTATTCTGTTTTAAATACATTTTTAAAAAAATCTTGAGAACAAAAATAGTATTTGTTTCGCCATATTCTGACGCTAATAACTTTTCATACTTTGGTGTATAAAGCTGTGTACGGTGTCATTTTTGTGGGATGGGCTAAGTTGGGAAAATATTTAATGAACTTTTATGGTTTTCAGTTTTTTTTTTACATTTTTTATAATTATTTTAGGCCCACGGACCCTACGGTACTCTAATGACTCTGGTGCTAATGACTCTGGCAGGGTCTATGTGGGTGCGTTTACACATTCAGTTTTTCAGATGCAGTTTTCAATGCCAAAAGCAGGTGTGGATCATAATGGGTGCGCACCTACTACCTACCACTGAGAGGCGCTGCTCCTCCTCCTCTATTTTTTTCATTCCATTCTTGGTTTGGACATTCGAAAAACTGCATCTAAAAAACTAAATGTTTGAGCGCAGCCTTACAATTCTCACTATGAAAGGACTGGGAGTCTCCGAGAGACTCCAAGCTGTTATAACAATGAATTTCCGCCCCCAATGATGTCACAGGTTGGTGACGGTCTGAGCCAATGGGGTGCTGCGTATGGCGGCTTTTCCAGCATCAGCCCTGGTGTTAGCTGCGGGTGCAGCAAACACTTCTATGTATGAAGAGGTCTCAGCCCATCAGCTTCTTCATCCATCCCCATGACATGCAGTTACATCACGTGTCAAAAAGGGGTAAAAAGTATCAAAATAAAAACCACATAGTTTATCTCACAAAGGAAAAGGTCATGTATCATGTGGGAAAGGGGGAAAAATAAAAACCTGTAACAAAATGGTGCAATCACTGTAACATTTTAAATTTACTTTGCACTTTTTATACAACTAATGGAGATGTAGCCCCTAGAAGATACATTGTTACTTGTAGGAAGCCCTCATAAGGTTCTGAAAATGAAAAACGCTAAAGTTATGAATTTTTGATTACAGTTAACAAAAAAAGATTGTCTGGGTCCTCGAAGGGTTAAGGACGACTGTAGCATCTTCTGACAGATTGCCATTTGGCTGCCTCCTCGCAGTCAGTAACACTTCCATGAGCACATGTAACCACCGGCCAAAATCCAAGGCTCCCACAGATAAATATTCTCAGAATATTCCCGATTTTTATTTGAGCTTCAGACTCTGTTATAACGGGCGTCGTCAGGAAAGTTTATGTTAAGCCACCAGATTCCTCGGGAGCGCAGTCACTTTGTCTTTCCTTCCCAAGGAAGAAGATAAAGAATATTTTGACCATGAATGGCTGACACGACACGTTAGCAGGATTAATGGAGTGTTCTCTGCTGGTTGATGTTATTTTCGGGATGTGGGCGCAGCGGCCGGCCTTGCAGATGGACATTAGGCGAGGACGCTCCATAACGCAGCAGATAATTAACCTGAGTGTTATAAACATAATGGGATCCAGTCATTGTCATTGATAAACCATTGCCAAACGAAGTCTGCTAACTATAACTCCCATCATTACGGAGAGATGATGAGTTCTTGGTGACGACTGCACCTTACTCCTCCACACATCCGGTATGTGCTTGTAGGGATTGCTCCCTACTTTAGGGACAGAACTTGCAGCATCCCAGGTCCACCAGTGACTGCACTCCTTGAGTGCCCACATATAATACCCCAGCATAGTGGCACCCACATACTATAATGCCCCTATGCTAGGACACAACCCTCTGCATAGTGCCCCTTTCCTGTGGCCCCCCAATAAGGCTACCAATAGGTAATCAGTATGGGCCTGACCCCTAGAACCTATATCAGTGATGGCGAAACTTTTAGCGGCCGAGTGCCCAAACTGCAACCCAAAACCCCCCTTATTTATTGCGAGATGCCAACCAAAAATTAAATCAATAACGTATTGCTCCCTGTTCAACAACTTTCAATCATATTGGCCTCCTGAGGACAGCAACACAGTAGAAAGATGAAAAATTTTGATAATTTTAGCCTCTTTCCACTTACCCTCTGTACATAGAGAATCATGGGGCCTGCAGGAGGTCCTCAAAAGATAATTCAGCCCTGTCTATTCATTCTCCCTCTTCCTACAGTCCCAAATAGCAAAGTAAGTATCAAATTATGACTGAAAGCAGCATCTTTTAAGTTGCTTGGAACTGCAGGAAGATTCTTTGAGTCCTGTCTGGTGTGCTGGGACAATGGCCCGGGTGCCCACAGAAAGGGCTCTGAGTGCTGCCTCTGGCACCCGTGCCATAGGTTCGCCACCACTGACCTATATATTAGCCAGATGTAATCAGAACCATCCTGCTCTTTGTACATGTTTATTTATCTAAAGATTTTCCTTGATACAACATTTCAAAACAAAATGATAATTGTTTCTCTTTATTTTTGAGCAAATATTACAGATGTATGACTATCCGGTGTCGGACTGGCCCACCGGAGCATCAGAGGATTCACCGGTGGGCTCGCGCTCTATCCTAATACTAGACCCCATAGATTCATCAGAGAACTTTATACGTAATCTGGTGGAGTCTATTTCCTTGGCGATGATGAAGGGTGGACCCTCAGAATAATTTTATCTAGTGGGCCCAAAGATCCTCAGCCTAAACACTGGCCGGATCCTATGACTCCCCTATTTTACCCCCAATAAAAAGAAGCTTCTACATTGTCTCCCTGTTTTCGGGTTCAGATTACATTTCAGCACAACTCTGCAGGATCTGGACGCCTTCCAACCTGCGACATTGTCCAGATCCTAATAATGTCATGATCTCAGGACGACGCGTCATGAAGAAATAGACTGAAACGTGATGATGCGTAGAACAGAATGTGTCACCGAGGAAGGAAATATCCGGCTAAGACACGAACCATGAGATGATCTTCTGTTATAAATGGAGCAGATGTTACAATCACGTTATTCATAATGTAGCTGGGGAAGGAGAGCGAGGATTGTGTCCTAGGGATGGGGGCCTCAACAAGACAACCCAAGGACCTGTAAAGCTGGTGCTGATTGGTGGGGGATGCCCATTGATCCCACCACTGATGTATATCCCATGGATACATTGTCACAATCAATTGACCAGTAAGAACCTTTACATATGGATCATGCAGGATCCTCCATCACTTTGATGCTCCAACAGACGAGACTCCATGAGAACAGGGAAGGATATTTTTATTATCTTCTTTCTTGGAGTTGCACATGATATGTGATTAGTGATGAGAAGACCTGAACCGCAATGTTTGGACCTGTGCCAAACATTCTAGGTCCAGCCATAAGTTCGGCGCTTGGTTAACCCCACTTTCACTGGTAACACCCATGATCGGTCCTGCCGACGATCATTGGAAGAATGTCAGTGCTGCCGACATTAAAAGGGTAACACCCACAATCGGTGACAGTCACAGGTGGTACTAGTGGGGGTGAGCATTCAAGTTTGGGAACCCTAACCCCAAAACCTCCTTTGCTCATCCCTATATTTGATGACTCCACTTCCTACTCCACCCCCAAGTGTAGTGCAATTTTTGCAACATTTTAAAAGTTGCATTTGATAAATTCACGATTCATGTTCATCACATCTAAAAGGGGCTATCCCCAAAATCCATAAACCCATATCCATATACCCATCTGATTTCTACCTTTTTTGCCTTCCAGGCTTCTGTAGGTTATGGGGAGGAGCCATATATCAGGGGGCTGGAAGGAGAAGACAGGGACAACACATTTCTGTAAAGCCTATAAGACTCTGTGAGGGTCATTTTTCTTTAGTTTGGGACTTTGTGCCTCATTTTTTTTCCTTTGGGTTTTGAGCTTTTTACATTTATTTTATAGGATGATATATTTTGCATTTGAGTTTGTTGTTTGTTGAGTCTTGAGCTATTCATTCCTACCCTTCTATTGCCTACGTGATTGGGACTGGAGTTTATTTTCACAAAATGTGCAAATTTTTTACCATGCTTACAGTGGTGTAGTGGACTTCTGCATGGGTTCCCACTCATTCATACAATATACATACAGCATATCCCCACATATATACCGTACCATATACACCCATGCATCATATACACAGACATACAGCACATAAACATCACATGCATGTTCCCACGCAATACCCCAAATGCAGGGGCCCCCCTGACACACTGGGCCCCAGAGCAGCTGCCTTGGCTGCTACCCCTGTAGTTATGCTCCTTCACGATTGAACAAAGATTTGCGAACGTTTCATACATCCACATCTGAATTTTAAAAAGTTGTAAATTTTTGTGCAAATATTCAAATGCACCAAAAAGCTGCAAAATATAAGAACAAGTAAAAATGTGAGATAAATAATCCGCCCCTATGACTGACTGATGGCTCCAGATATGTCGACGCTTCCATGACATAACAGGAGGAGATGTGTTTATAGAGAGAGAAATGTCTATTGAAGACAAGTTTTACTTTTATATACATTGTATTTGTTATGTAGAGATATAGAAAATGTAAATACTTCTCTGTAACCCTCTATGTAACATAATGCGGGGATCAGACTGGTGATGTGCAGTTACATGAGGTTTCACATCTTTTTGCTTTTTTATTGATGGTTTTTGTGCAGTTATTTCCAGAATAGAGACTTTTCAGTACATTGAGACTGTTCTTGACCTCAGACGTGTCACCAGAGGAGGCTCTATGTCTCTGCGCTTCATGTAACTCCATTAGATGTTCTGTGTACAGAAATTCATAAATGCCACAGATAACTTTTATCATCAGTCCAGGTCTTTATTTGAAGGTTTCTTAAAGGGGGTGTTCCAGCTCCCATATCAACCTAAAAGTAGACTCAACGCTGTATAAGGTACATGCACCAGGGGTGGAGCCATGCCTGATGGTGCTCCAGTTTCTTTTTCTGTCTCCTTGTAGTTACACAATAATGCACATCTCCTATAGAAATCAGTTGAAGAAAACAGGTGCACCAGCAGGTACAACCCCGCCCCACTCCTCTGCAGCCCCCTCTCCCAGCCTAGCGGACACTATCTGCACAGCAGGGAAGCTGTTAACCAACCTTAGTGCTTACACAGCACAGCGGATGTAACTATTACACTCAGGGTCGGCTTGAGTTTCAGCAGGCCACTGGGTGCCACAACGTCAGTCGCCCCTTTGCAGTGAAGTCACGTGGTGGCTTTAAAAATTCAGAAACTAAAACAGTCTCCTGTTCCCTAAAATATTCCCTAGTTTATCATTCTAAACAGCCCCCTCATGGTTATTTTATATACAGCCCCCTCAGGGTTATTCTATATAAAGCCCCCCGCGCCCCCTATGGATTCATTAGATACATCCCACCTCACCCTTAACAAATTCCTTATGTAGAGCCTTATGTGGGCCCCCCCAGCAGCTATGGGCCCCAGCACTTGCCTGGGTATGCCCAGTGCTGGTTTCTACTAAATGCTCCTCCATGTGATGGAACCTGCCCGGCTGGTCATTATATAGATCCTTGTACAGGCTATGGACTTACTTTGTTGAGATCTCATTGAGAGTGGGCAGAATGTAATAGACTCCATTCTAGGGCACACACAGAAAGAGGTTAGAAATCTCTCGCTTCTCTGCTGAAGAGAAACGCTTCTGCCAAGTAGTCCAGAACAGAAAAAGTAGTAAACCTCTGGAACTAGAGAGAGTTGCATCATTCTTTTTGTTTTGAAAGAGGGAATCAGATCACCTAGCAGTGATATATGAGGGACACACTGCCCCCTGCTGGTGTGATGATGTAAGGAGCCATGGCATAGAATAGTCAGTCAATCCTAGAAGTGCTAGGAGGACAAAGTGCCCCCTGCTGGTGTGATGATGTGAGGAGCCATTGCATAGGACAGCCAATCACCCCTAGAAGTGATAGTAAATCTCCAGCAAAATATATTCTATATTCCCTCCTCCGTATTCACCGGGTTTATTTTCATTTAATTAAGCAATAAAATATATAAGCGGATTACATTACCTTCAGGAAGCAAAGGCGAGCTCTTAAAGGGCAACTCCACAAAATGTATCCAGACGTTATTGTATCCAAGTTTGATACATTGTAATATTATGACACTGACAATAACAAACAGAAGACAAAGAGAAGTACCTACCTGACTGAGTGGCTATAGTGTAGTGTACACTTCAAAATGCAATTCAACATTCTGGATGATCCGCGTGACCGTGCCCACGTGGTCTCACAATCACATGACACAGGTCCCACGGTTCATCCAAGAAGAAGGATCCCAATGATACAGGTAAGGAGATGCACAAAACTGGACTGATTTCTTGAAAATGTCTTGTAATGTAAAAGACAAAGATGACTGAGGAGCAGCGACGTAACATGAAGCTGTGGGACCCCAGTGCAAAGTGTGTGCCAGGCCCCCAATTATTATGTATTGTTTATAGGACTAGTCTTATTATATAGGAAAGGTGTACACCATATGGGACCCCTAGGCCTTTTGGGCCCAGTTGGAACTGCACCCTCTGCTCCCCCTTTAAGTTACACACCTGTGAAGGAGAACATATATGATATTCTCTTACCTTTCCTGTGTCTCTTACATTACAAGATATTTTCGAGAAATTAGTCTAGTTTTGTACATCTCCCAGTCTAGTTTGGGACCCTTAGGCTACATTCACACGAACGTATGGGGGGCGTATATACGGCCGATATACGGCCCCTATAGAGGGAAATGGGCGCACGAAGCCCAATGGGAACGGCACTGTACTGCTCCATGCCCCGTATCTTTTGACGGATTACAGTGCTGTGAGCTGTGTATTCCTATGGAGAAGGACGGGGGGAGCTGCGCTCTCCCCCTCTCCTCTCCCCGGCACTGCTGTGTGCCCCGGTGCCGCGGCAGTGTGAATGTAGCCTTATTCTGGGTTGGCCTGGGGAATCTGTGTCATGTGTCGCGAGATCACGTGGCCTGTGTCACGTGGATCATCTGAAATGTGGCTCACATTTTAAAGGGCAGCCACGCCCCCCCCCTTCACGGCCCTCTATGCCCCCCTGGGTAGCGAAAGGGGGAAATAAATGCAAGCGCTAGCAGTAAGATAGTATTTGGGATTATTTCAGGGCTTGATAGATACCCCCTAAGACTAAGGTTCCCATGGTGTGTGGATAGGTGGGCTCATGTAACTCAGTGCCTTAGGGTCCCCCAAGGTAATGGTAACCTATGACCCCTATATCTAGGTCATTTATATCCTATAAGGAGAGCGGAACGACCTCTACAAAAAATCTCTCCCAGAGTCAGGAAAATATGACTCTTCTCACCTCATTTTCACACAAGATGAGTCAAGTTCAGTGGTTGCAGAGGTCAAGTCATTTCAGAAACCCCTGTCTTTAGTTCATCTATAAGCTACAGACCAGAGATACAATCTACAGATAAAGATCCAAATCCAACCTATTTCTTAACTGCTTGTATGTCCAGTTGTGTAGCTCAGAGAACCAGTAGCTGGTGTAAGATGGGATTTTTATCTTTAAAATGGCACCAGCAGCTTTCTTCTAGGTGCTACAGAACAGAAGATAGCCACATCCGAAGTGACCACTTAACTTGACTCATCTCATGTGAAAACAAGGGGAGAAAAGTCAAGTTTGTCTGACTTTGGGGGAGATTTTTTATTGATAAACGTGTGAGATTTCACATAAAAGAGGAAATTCTAGAAAGGACATTTTATTGCAGACCTGAGGGAGCCGGCAGTTTGAGCAACCAAATTTTTCAGATCTCCTACAACTCTTTTAATTTTGCTGCATAATTTGAGTTGTAATATTAATATTATTATATATAATAATAATAATTCCATTGGATATAATATGAATAATTAGAATATGAATATAAAAATAAATATTATTGAAATAATTATTTTAAATCCACATCTCATGGGACTAAATGCATCAGCAGTGAAGAGGTTAAATCATGGCTGTCATATATCTATATATAGGATTAATGTGGATCCATATGAGGCAGGTGAGTCAGGCGGCGGATGCGCTGCGCTTGTACATATGGATTGATGTCACTCGCTTTATTCTGATTGAACACGGGCGACATTGAGAGGCCGACAAGCATAAAGCTAAGTGGGACTGAGAGGAGATGAAGGATGAGAGACGGGACTAATGCCCCCCCCCCCCCCCCCCCCCCGTATACTGCGCTCTGTGCCCCTTACACATCCCCCCGTATACCACGCTCTGTGCCCCCTGCACGCCGCATCTCTGATGTCACGACTGATCTGCTTTATGATACTTGATGATTTATCAATACTCGTCCATCAATATAACATACAGAGCAGAGACACCGTCCTCCGGCAGCCTCTCATTTACTTTACATTTTTATTCCCCATTCCTCGGTTTTAAGGTCTCTGCTTGCTGTCAGTGTATAGAAAATAGAAGAACATTTGCTACAATTGTATCCGGACAAACCTCAGTCATTGTTACCTCCACAGATACATTGTAACAATCTTTCAGGAGGGGGTAGTAATATGCTGTATCCATAGGCTGGCACAGAGAATGATGTATAGGAAGAGACATGCTGGAGGTTATCTGGGAGGGTTTCTGATCTTATGGAGAAGGTCTAGGACCTGGGACTGACTTAAAGAAAATCCACCATCAAAATCCATCCTGATAAACCCGGGACATTACTCCTAGATCCAGGCACCGGGACTGTGGGAATATTTGTATATCTGTTATCCATGGCCTCCTCCCTTCTAAAATCAACCTTTAAAATTATGCTAATGATTTAGAAGGGCTACCGTAGCCCCTCTGTGATTTACGCTTAGGGATGGGTCCTACACTATGTAAATAGGAGGAGTCGACTATTCCCAATGACTTCCTCGGCCCAGCTCCAAACTAGCCCCTACCTAGTGACACGCCTCCTTTTAACATGAAAATTTGAGGGTAAATGTGGGGTGCAGATGGGCGGCTGCCTGCAAACCTCTCCCAATGTAATTACATGAAGAGCGGTTCCGGAGCCAGAAGAGGCGACTGCCCATCACTAGTTACACCGTCTCACCCCCTCCCTGCTTCCTCTGCACTTCCTGCTCACTGCTCAAGTGCTGAGGGAGTAGGGGGAGGGTGACACAGCCAAATCACAAAGGGGTTAGGGTAGCCTCTCAGGTTCGTTAGCATGATTTTGTGAGCAAATGTTAGAAGGAAGGAGGCCACAGATAACAAATATAAGGAGATCCCACAGTCCCGGTGCCTGGATCTATGAGTAATGTCCCGGGTTTATCAGGATGGATTTTGATGGTAGATTTTCTTTAAAAAATGCTTTAACCCCTTTAAGAAGGCAGCCAAATACATGATGACATTACTTATCCTGTACTGATCCTGAGTTACATCCTGTATTATAGCCCAGAGCTGCACTCACTATTCTGCTGCTGGTGCAGTCACTGTACATACATGACATTACTTATCCTGTACTGATCTGGAGTTACATCTACTGATCCTGAGTTACATCCTGTATTATACTCCAGAGCTGCACTCACTATTCTGCTGCTGGTGCAGTCAATGTACATACATGACATTACTTATCCTGTACTGATCCTGAGTTACATC